>JANQBM010000009.1:23070275-23093388 GCA_025594535.1 Erythroxylum domingense | reverse complement strand
CTATGCAAAATATCTCCTTGATATGAGATATTTTGCATAGACAACAAATATATATATATATATATATATATATATATACATATACATATAATTATAATATAATTAATTAATTAATCATTATAAATGTGGTGACAATATTTTTTAATTAATCAATTATTAATAGTAGTAGTAGTGGCACATCTATGGAGTATTTAAGTAAATGTTAAGTCAAAAACCAAAAAAAAAAAGATGTCACGCCTATGAGCAATAAGTCACAGGTATGAAAATTTTATTTAATATTTATTTCATAATTTTTAGTTACGAGTGTGACTTAAAAAGTTACACTCGTGCTTTCAAAAGATTTGTAATCACGGGCCCGTGACTCAAGACTTGAGGTAGTCTTTACTTCTAGCTTTGGGCCCTAAATAAAGCTAATGCATTAAGTATCACATTCAAGACAACTACCTTTATAACCCAACCTATCCAGACCACATTAATGTTAGTGTTTATATTATCTTTGTTCACAATAAAAAGCATATAATTGAGCATACACAATAAATATCAAGATATACAAAGACTAAATTATTTTATTTTTTCACTCCAAATATTGACCTATTTAATCATAACTAAATATTCAATTGATTACAAATTAATAATTGAACGATGATATAATTTTTTACTTTTTAATTAGATTTTTTATATTTGTATTTACTTTTGATATTTTATCCATTTATAAAAAATGCATAACACTTTATATTTCTTACTTTTTAAAATTTTTTCATTCTAAAATTTTACAATCTAATTTTAGTTATTCATTTATGATATTCTAACTTATATATTTTTAATATTTCTATCATAATTCCTTTCCTAATATACATTTAAAAATTTACAACCTAATTTTGATTATTCATTTTTAGTATTCTAAATTAGATATTTTCTATATTTCTATCATAATTTTTTTCTTAATATACATTTGAAAATTTAAATATTGATAATTTGATCTCATTTGAAAATTTAAATGCTGATAATTTGATCGCAAATTTTAAAATTGCACAATATTCATTTATATATTAAATAATATCAAATGTTAGAACTTTTTTCATTATCTTAATTAATTGAAACAATTAAATATAATAACTTTGTACCGTTCAGGGGTGAGAATTATTATAATATTTGTACTTACCTACATTAAATATTTATAATTTTTTCACAACATTTTAAATTAAGCAATTGACTTTTTTTTTACCTTAATTAACTATAATATTTAATTAATAATAAAACATTTTACATTTTAAAAAGTTTTCCAGTCAGATAAATAATTTTACTAATCTAGTTTTTACATTCTAACTAATATATTCTTAAGTTTTGTATAGGGTAAATCATCATATTTCATCTCCTAATTTTTTATATCAAATTATTATTAACTAAATTTATCAGTTCTTTTTTTATATTCAAATTTATATATTTCGAATAATTCTATCATAATTATTTTTTATTATACATTTAATAATTTAAACATTAATAATCTTATTACAAAATTTTAAATTATAAGATATTTATTTATTTTAAACTTATTTTGTTTGAATTTTTTAATTGAGTTTATATATTTTATACATTTATAACAAACTAATTACATTATACATTTCCTTAATTTTTAAATTTTTCATCCCAACTTTTTTCTGCCTAATTTTTCTTATTCATTTATGATATTCTAACTTATATATTTTTAATATAACAAATTAAAACCTTTTTAATAAAATTTACATTACAAACTTTAAATATTTATAATTTGATTACAAAATTTTAAATTACCCATATTTATTTATACATTAAAATTATATAATAATAGAACAAATTAAATTAAAAGGGCATTAGTATCTATCTGCTAGTCCTAAAAATGTGTGCTTATTCGAGAGCAAGGCCTTGTTTGGATAGCTGCCGATCAGCTAAAATTTTAGTTGATTTGTTGATTTCAACTATTTGACCAGTCAACTAATTATTAAAGATGTTTGGATAGTAGCAACTTTAGTGGCTGATTTCGAGCAAAACCAAAACTGAAAACGCTCCTACATAGGAGCGTTTTTTACCAATAGCCAAAGTTTTAACTATTAAGTCGATTATGTCCTTTAAATTCTATTAATAAGTTGTGTAAAATTTTCTGTAAAAATTAGAACAAAGAGGAATGTGCAGTAATCGTATTTCAAACAGTAATATGTATTTCAAACAGTAATACAAATACAAAATATTTTTTAAGACTGTGGTTAAAATATTTATCTTTTCAATAACTATCTGCAATTTATCAAAGTCACTAAGATAAGATATTTTTTTAAGTCACTCATATAAGATATTTTTTTATTATAAATATAAACTTAATTTTTGTAGAATTAAATATCTAAAATTTAAATTGTTATAAGAATATTTAACGAAATACTAAGATATATAATATTTATACTCTTATAATTTTTTTAAATCATGTCCTTATAGGTCATTTTACATATAAACAATTAATATTAAATAATTAATTTTATTAAATATCTCTAACAAATGGCTAATGCAATATGTTAATCAAATTAGTTGATATAATAATCAGTTATCAACTGATTTGCAAAGCTCAAACCGTCGGTAAAATCAGGCACGCGTGTCGAATTAAAGAACCTGAGACTTACAAGACCCACGTGCTCCTCAGCCCATTGGATGCAGTCCCTGACGGGAATCTATCGGTACACAAACAGCCATAACAATAATCTCAGATACTAGAACGTTAATCAGCGAAAGTCAGCGTAAATGAACCCCAAATCCAACGGCTGAAATTAATTTACTATCATCTCTGTCACAGGCGTAGGTATAAGCTCAAATCACCAATTTGGTTTGGGATGTTTTCTGGGTTTTTTGTTATGAACCCAACATGGCATCGATGATCCAACTTCTTCGGCCGATAACACATACCAAATTCCATTGTAATCCTTGTCCTCCCAATTCATGCTCTTTTCGCGCACAAACTAGAAGTCTCCACTTCAATTCCTTCTCTTTACCTTCTGGGGCTTTGCAGAGGTTCAAGGTGAGAGAGGACACAATCTTGGCCAAGTGTCAGGAAGGCGACACCCAGGCCAGCTCCGGCGAGAAGAGGACCGACGCCGACAACCAGAAGATCAACAACAATCCTCCGAACAAGCAACGGCGACAAAAGCAAGGGAAGAGCCAATGGTGGTCGTCCAAGCGCCAGAGCTGGAAATGGCAGCCCTTGATTCAGGCGCAAGAAATTGGCGTTTTGCTTTTGCAATTGGGAATTGTTATGTTCGTTATGCGGTTGCTCCGGCCCGGGATTCCCTTACCCGGGTCGGAGCCCAGGCAATCTTCCACTTTAGTTAGTGTTCCTTACAGTGACTTCTTGAGCAAGATTAATACTAATCAGGTCCAGAAAGTTGAGGTCGATGGCGTGCATATTTTGTTTAAGCTGAAGAATGATGGGAATGGGAACTTCGAAAGCAGTGAAATGGCGACTAGTCGGTTTCATGAATCGGAGTCGTTGTTAAGGAACATGGCGCCGAGGACAAGGAGGATTGTGTATACGACTACCAGACCGAGTGATATAAAGACTCCGTACGAGAAGATGCTCGAGAATCAAGTAGAATTTGGGTCTCCGGATAAGCGCTCTGGTGGATTCTTCAACTCGGCTTTGGTGAGTTCAGGTGGTTGTGTTTTTGCCAGTAGATATCGATTTTGGGCTGTAATTCAGTATTTTTCTTCTTAGCTTGAGAAATGTTGCAATCTACGTTTTTCCTAATATTGTGCGATTTGTTGGTTAAATGGTGGTCAAGTATAGTTTTTCAACAAACTATCGCGTTCAATAGACTAGCATTAATGTGGGAAATTGGAATGATGTAGGACAAATAGAAGAATTATTAACTAGTAACTAAAAGCACAAAATTTGGAAATATGATTGATATTAGGCTGCTGAAATATCAAGTTTCAATGTTGGATTTTGGCTAGGAATGCTGAAATTTTAATGTTTGATTACTAGAAATTTACGTTAAGATTTTAGGGTTTAATATGGCTAGAATATAGGTTTGTTGGAATTTAGTAAGTAACACAAAGAATGAAGGTAGGAAATTAGTAATCACTCCTAAGATCTAAGAATCACTCTTAGAAGAAAGCATTACAACTTCTAGTTGAAAACCCAAGTTTGTAGAAAAATTCCAGATTGCTTATTATTATTAAAGGGCTGAATACAAATATATATAGAGTTTTAGAAGTCTTATTCTAGTAGGAAGGGGTTTCTAACAAATTTAAATGCTATCCTAATAAAAATTTTACAAGTCCTAAACAGCTAGGATAGCATTTGTAAAATAAAATAACATATTTAACTTACTAATACTTCCTATCTAATAAGGAATCCTATCATAATCTAAATTTCAGCCCTTATTTTTTGTTGTCAACTCAATTCCCAACCATTAGCCCACCAAATTAAGACTTGTGGTTGACGAATTTTTCCTCTTTTATTTCTTCTATATACTTTTTAAGTTCTTTTGTATCATTGAACTAGGTGCGAATTTGATATCAATCAAATCTTTCTTCTAGCACTGCAATATAAAAGTTGATTTAGTGATTTTGAAAAACCTCATTTTATTATTGTGGATATCAAATTTCATTATATCATATCAGAGAGACCAAATTCCATTCATATTATATTTCTCTTATAGCCTAGTGCCTATCACATTTAGTACTGGCAGTTACGCAATCAACTAGTGCAAGGAAAAAGCTCACAATAAATAGTGAACTGGCTTTTCTGTATTATGAGAGGTAGATAGGTTGAATTGTTTCCAATTTTTCATTTTGCACTTTCTTTCTCTGTTTGTTACAAATGCTTTATTGATGATGATAAAGGAATCTGTACTTCTTCATTAGAATACCCCCATCAATGGCGACAGCAAGGGGTTCTCTTTCATAAGCACCCTTCCAGTTGGGAAAATAAGAACTTTTCATGTTGTAAATACTATGAGTAGACTATTTGTGCCAAAGGTTGGAAAGAAAGAAAATGTCCTTTAGTAAATTATGATAAATTCGATCAGGAGTTTGCTAGTTTGATTTTTTTCCATGTTCATCGCAGATAGCTTTCTTCTATGTTGCTGTGCTTGCAGGACTTCTCCACAGGTTTCCTGTTAGCTTTTCTCAGGTGTCAATTATCAAATTGCTCTTAAATTACATTAAAGCTAAACAACGCTGTGAGAATTCTCAGTGGATATATGGTTGTAGTGCAGCATGCAGCAGGGCATATTAGGAACCGTAAATCTGGGGGTTCTGGTGGTTCAAAAGTGTCTGAGCTAGGAGAAGCTATCACTTTTGCCGACGTTGCTGGTGTTGATGAGGCTAAGGAAGAGCTAGAAGAAATAGTGGTATATAGCCCTTTACTGTTTTGTTTGATCCAGGTGGTGTGATGATGCCCTGAGGGTGTTATGAACCTTTCTATGAATTTTGGAGTTGATCTTTCTGTTGTTTTTTTACTGCCCAGGAATTTCTTAGGAACCCAGACAGGTATATAAGACTTGGTGCTCGACCTCCTCGAGGTGTTCTCCTGGTGAGTTTATGAATATTTTGGTTTACTGTTCCTCAAAACAATCTGTTTGTGAAATACTGATTCTTTTAGTGGCAACCATGTAGCAGCTTAGATTAGTCACAAGCATGTCTACAACTCGTGCGGCCCTTCTATTGAGAAGGTTTTCATAGCCACAAATTTCTAATTTGATTTCGTGACAGTGACCTGCTTGTCTTTTGAATGTTAGGCATTGTTGATTTGAGTCTTTGCTTGATCACTGGAAGATAGTCTTAGGTTAGGTTAATAAATTCTCTTGTGATTGGTTTTGAGCAGTTACTTGTATGCCATCTGACTGGATTTCACTACTGTAGTCTAGTATTTCTTGTAAATTTTTGTTTGCAGTTGGTAACTGTTATTTCCTTTATCTTACAGGTGGGTCTTCCTGGGACAGGCAAGACACTTCTGGCAAGGGCTGTAGCTGGAGAAGCCGAAGTTCCCTTTATCAGCTGTTCTGCAAGTGAATTTGTGGAGCTTTATGTCGGCATGGGTGCCTCCCGTGTTAGAGATCTCTTTGCACGGGCTAAAAAGGAAGCACCATCAATAATATTTATTGATGAGGTATGGCTTTTTTGTGTGTTTATTGGTTTATTGCCTGTCTCTTTGGTTGTTGGCAAAAAATATGCATGAAGAGGAGTGCATGGCATCAATTGTATTTTGTACCCTTTTCGCAGATAGATGCGGTGGCAAAAAGCCGTGATGGGAAATTTCGCATTGTCAGTAATGATGAACGGGAGCAAACTTTGAATCAGCTGCTCACTGTTAAGCCTCTTTCCAAAGGATTTTTGATGTCTGGATTTAGTAGGAATTCTAAAGCTTGAATCTTCAAAACTATTTGCAGGAGATGGATGGGTTTGATAGCAACTCTGCTGTTATTGTTCTTGGTGCAACAAATCGCTCAGATGTGTTAGACCCTGCACTTCTCCGACCTGGAAGATTTGATCGTGTAGTTATGGTTTGTATGATAATTAATCATGTTTAACATGTTAAGGTGTGACAAATAAACAAGTTCCATAAGTCTCAAAGCTTCTTTTCCTCATCCCACCTTAGGTTGAAACCCCTGATAGGAATGGAAGAGAAGCTATTTTAAAAGTCCATGTTTCCAAGAAGGAACTTCCTTTAGGTGAAGATGTTGACCTCAGTGACATTGCCTCTATGACTACTGGCTTTACAGGGTACTAGTGACTAGTGGTTCTCTTATTTGTCTTTTTCTCATTTCTGTGGGAAACATGATAGGAATGAGCTTTCGATTTTATCAGGGCAGATCTTGCAAATCTGGTAAATGAAGCTGCTTTATTGGCTGGAAGGAAAAACAAAGTTGTAGTTGAGAAAATTGATTTCATTCAGGCGGTTGAGCGGTCAATAGCTGTAAGTCTCTCCCTCTCTTAGTATTCATCTGAATAAAATCTTCAGGTGAAATATTTAACTCTGATGGCTATTGAAAATTTTGAATCTCTTTTTGTTAACCCTAAGCCTAGAAAGTCAACTAAATGATCTCTCAAGTCAACTTGAAAACTATTTATGGATGAATTTTAAAATCTAAAAGAATGTCAGAACAAATACTAAAATTAGCCTATAATTAGAAAGAATCAAAATCTACAAAATATGTTCCATAGGAATTAAAAGGTATCCAATCTCAGAACAAATACTAACAATTAGCCCATAGTTAGAAACAATCAACATCTTGAAAATATGCTCCATAGGTATAATCGATAGCCAAAAGAAACTATAAAAAGTTGGCAATAGATAGCTGATGAGAACTATGACCTCTAGTTGATAGAATTAAATGAGTTAACTAGCTTACTCTTCTGATTGGTATAAAATGAGTCTTCGCATTCTAAGAGTTCAAAAAAGGGACAAAAATGAAAAAAGAGTTGTAGAAACAATATACAGATATTTTGAATCAACTAAGTGCAGAACTGAATCAAATTCCTTCTATTGTAGGGTATAGAGAAAAAAACTGCCAAGTTGCAAGGAAGTGAGAAAGCTGTTGTTGCACGCCATGAAGCTGGTCATGCAGTGGTTGGTACTGCTGTTGCTAATCTACTTCCTGGACAGCCACGAGTCGAGGTACAAGCATGACAATGCTTTTACAAAGTGTTTTAAGTTTATTTTGGATGTTTTAATAGAATTTGAATATAAAAGCCACACAGATGGAAGCTACGATGCTCTTAGTGAGCTTACTCTTCTTTCAAGTAGCCAACGTAAATGAACTACTTAGTGATTTTGGTTTTGGTTTTAGTTAAAAACTTGGAATGTGCATATCTTAGTGTTTGCTTGGGTTGGAAACAGCCCAATGCATGGAATTTCAAAGGCCAAAGTCCTCCAACTTTTGATTGTACTTCCACAAGATGCACCAACAGTGTAGGTAACTACAAAATATTGAACTATTTTTGAAATGGAATTTTCTATTCTTTTCTTCTTTGAAGAAGAAAAACACCGATTTTAAATGTTTTCCTGCTAGGGCAGTTGAAAACTGTCTCAGTAAACCATTTTGGAATTGTTAATTATTTATTGCTTTATAGTTCACAAGGAACAAGTTATGGAAGTTTATGTGTGCTTCTCTGACTTTTGGTTGTCATGCTTGATGCAATAACCATCACTTCTGTTATTAGACATTAAGGTGCTATAATTATTTGTTATTTTGCCAATGACTTTAAGTTCTACTTGTCATTAGAAATTAAGCATATTACCACGGTCAGGAGGAGCATTGGGGTATACTTATAGTCCCCCTACAAATGAGGATAGATATTTGCTCTTCATTGATGAATTACGTGGCCGCTTGGTTACACTATTTGGAGGACGAGCAGCGGAAGAAGTTGTTTATTCAGGACGTGTCTCAACAGGTGCACTGGATGATATACGGCGAGCTACTGACATGGCGTACAAGGCTGTAGCTGAATATGGTCTTAATCAGACAATAGGCCCTGTGTCCTTAGCAACCCTATCTGGAGGTGGACTGGACGAGTCTGGAGCTGCTTCATGGGGAAGGGATCAGGTACCGATACTTCAAACTCAATTCCTTCTTGCTATCAGTGTTATGTAAAGATGATCAGTCATTGGAAAAAATAAAGCTGACCTAAAGTTTCAACACAACAGGGACATCTTGTTGATCTTGTTCAAACAGAGGTGAAAGCATTGCTGCATTCTGCTCTAGATGTGGCACTTTCTGTTGTGCGCGCTAATCCTACTGTTTTGGAGGGGCTTGGTGCCCATCTGGAAGGTAATATTGGATGCTTCATTATTGTTGCTTGGAGCATTACTGGTGCATCTAGAAGTCGTCTTTAATCCAGCTTCGCCTTCTTTTGGCTAGTTTTCTTCTAGCAATCTATATGATGTCACTGAAAGGTTCTCTGGATATTATGGTCTCTAGTGTGATAATCAGATCCCAGATTCCTCTCCTAATGTACTTCTTCCTGTCCTAGTAATATTGGGTTGGCCTGTGATTCAATCTACTCTACTTCAAGTGCATATTGTTGTGTATAAAATACCATTCCTACAACTACCATGGCATTCAAGTATTTATTTGATTAATTTGCTGGTGCAGAGAAAGAGAAAGTAGAAGGTGAAGAGCTGCAAAAGTGGTTGAAATTGGTGGTTGCTCCAAAAGAGCTTTCAATCTTTGTCAGAGGAAAGCAAGAGTCTCTCCTATCACTGCAAGCAGGCTCCTGATAAATACCGCTTAGTCAGCCTGTTTCAGGAAAAGTTTGGAGTGAAGCTTATAGCTCTATTTGTAAGTTATAATAGAAATTTACCAATAATTGAACTCACTGTCACAGCATTGTATGTTTGGGTGAGGTTAATTTTTGGCTCAGTCTTAACATTAATGGTCCAGAACCTGAAGAGACCAGGAAAGCTGAAATTCACTTCTGTCAGATCCTTCTCAAGCCTTATCGCCATCTTGACGTCAGCTCTGATTACACAGGTTCGTTGTTTGAGATCTGTTGTACATTGACTATTATTTCAGTCCAGTTTATACGAGAGATTGACGGAAATTGTAACAAAATTTTCGGTTACATATGTATTATGTCCCATATAGTATTTCAGATAGGTCGGTTCATGACGGTATGAGTTTGACGCACTTGGTTATAGAAATTACAACTTTTTTTCCAAATTTACTTTTACCACTAACTTGATTAGGCCAGTGGAAAGGAAGACGGAAATGTAATTCAGAATCCTGGAAATCGTTATGTTCTTTTTCCTGGAATTATTTGAATTGGGTCAACCGAGGAAAGAATGTTCTCACAAAGGTGACCAATGGGGAGTTTGGGACCTCTCAATTTGAACTTCGTCTTTGGGGAAGCTCATGGAAGCCAGAAACTTGATGTTGCAGGTACATTTACTTATCTTCGAGAACGAGTGGATGTTACGCCACTGCTAGAGCCTAATAGGATTTCCCGATGATATTTAATCTTAGGACACAACAAAAGAAATATCAGTGTTATTTTCGAGGAAAATGAGCTTGGTGTCTGTCCGTCCCACCACCTATGTATTATGCTCTTTGATTTTTTGCTTTAGACATTAATCTTCGCTTCGAACCTGCAAGTGACATTAGTTTAAAAAATTGAACGGGATATCAAACTTGGTCAAAAGAAAAGTTGAAGATTTAAAAGTTTAATTAGTATTAAACCGTTATAAAACTAATATATAATAAATAAGAAATAAAAATTATAAGAGTAAGTAAAAATAAAATATTTTATTGAAATAAAAAATACCAATGTTTATCATTTTATAATAAACTAATATTAAATACATGTCTAATATAAAATTTGAAATAACAATTACATCAAAATTTTATTTTTGAAGGAAGTTGTAACTTATTATCGTCAAAGCTCCGATTTTCTTAACGCAAGCATTCAAATAAATTATAAATTAGTAATATATAAAATTATTCTCAATTGTAAATTTGTAATACATTATACTCTAATTTAAATATGATCAAAATAAGATATAAACTTTGTTGTGAAAAATGTAATTTTTTTCATAAATCACCTTTTAATGTTCATTATAATCAGGATCAGTGATGATTTTTCTTCTTCAATCAAAAACTAGTATGTTTAGGTTTCCAATTGAACTTATGCTCAAATTAGAGAAAAGTGACTCTATAAATAAAGTATTTAGATCTTTGCCTCAATCACACATTCAAAGAATTGAGCTTTTTTTTACTTGACTTGTCCCAATTGGGTTTTGAAACATTAAATATTTTTAAAAAGATTTGAGTTTTTTAGCTTGATTTTGCATATTTAATATTTTTAAAAGGATTGGACTTTTATATTTAACTTGACCTAATTGAGTTTTATCCTAACTAAAGTATATTGACTTTAAAGTTGCTTAAGCTTGTCTGGACTTTGGCTGCCCGAAATCCAACTAGAGCTAGGCTCAAGCCAGACTTCTCAAGCTTGATTGGGCCTAAGAGCATGTTTGAACTTTAAAAAATATTTTCCTATAGACTAAGCTTCACTTAACCTGTTGTCATTTCTAAAATTTTTATTAGAGAACTAATTTTTTTAGTAGCTCAGTAGCCATCATGTCTTCTATAATAACCAACACATAGATTACCTGATAATAACAACTTTGTCAATGCTCAAACCTCGACAAAAAACTTTCTTCCCACAATTACTTAACTTAGAAAATCCAATTCCTTACACTCTTGAGCTACTAAAAGTTATCTGGTCTTATTGATGACATATTACCTATCCCCTCTAAAACCATTATCTTACTCAATATTGAAATTAACTCATAGTGAATCTTTTCATAATGATCAATTGCTTTTATCTTGGATTTTTTCTTCAGTAAGTGAAGAAGTTTTTTCATACGTGACCGTACCAAACTTAGAAAGCTCTTAGTTTTGTATCTTAAAATTGTCAACTATAACTTAATATTAAATCGCATGGGTTGTAAAGATCTATAAGTGATCCATATGATGGGTATAAGATGCAAACAACGGTATGTACAGCCAGACACAAGTAGCACAGACATCGTGTGACAGTAAATAGCTTGACGGTTTGACTAGCCCAAAACATTGTTATAAAGAATCATATATTTAAGTAGCCTATAAATTTAGTATATTTACTATAAATTATTAGTTCTTAATACAAGTGACTACTACAAAACTGTTAAGTGGGTAATGATTCGTTATAGAGATCTTTTATTTTTCATCCCATTTCAATCAACTTCTTTTGTTTCCCTCTTTAGCTTGACCATCTCCTTAATTTTTGGATCAATAAGGTAATCAGGCACATTATGAAGTTAAGGGTGAAGTTGCTCAGAACTTTGTCATGTGTCATCTGGTCAATATATAATTAAATACATAGTGTTTAGCTAACGGATGAGGATAATTTAGTCGAAGCGATCCATCTGACAAATAAATGTCAACACCTACGTCTCATGGATTCAATTGGAAATGATCTTTCAACCTAAAATATGAAATGCGACCATTTGAACAAAAAGATGTGAAAGAACCAATCCTCTCAAAGATTCTGGCCTTGCAATTCTTGTGATTTACCAAAAAACGAAGTGAGGAGAAATGGAGAACTGACATTCTCAAAAAACAAAGTGAACGAAGTGAGAAGTGGACAAATCAAAGATGAGATTTTGAGAAGAGAAAGCGTAAAGAGTAAAGTGAGAGTGGTTTTTGGCTTCTGAAATTATATAAAACAAATCGGTTCTGACTAGTTCCTAAATAAACCAGCCGGTTCATGGATAAAACAGTTAGTTCACGGATTAACCATCTAGTTTTTATAGATATAGGTATAAAATAAAACCTAATTGGATAACTAACTAGTTTATATCATTCCTGATTGAACTGGCTGGTCTGATTTAGTTTTTAAAACATTAATAAATAGTCTCACGACGAATAATAGTGAACTTGTTGATTAAAGTGCTTCCAACTATTTTTTAATTATTTCTTTTTTTTTTCAGAAATGCAATCTTTAGGTTTTTGATTTCCAACAACTTTGGTATTAAAGCCCCCTGGATCTTATGAACTTGTGAGGCTATAGTAAAAATCTTTGTGAGTGTTCAACATTTGGTGCAATGGCATCAAATAAATTTTCTCTTCCTATCAATATATTTAATAGAGAAAATTATCACTTATGAGTCATCAAAAAGAAATCTTATTTAAAAGTCTTGAGTTTGTGGGAGATTGTAGTGAGTGATTTTAATCCTACTCTTCTAAAAATTTCACACTATATCAAATCGCAAAGCATAATGAAGAAGTGGCAAGGAAACTAAAGGTGCTCTTCTATCTATATTCGATAGTTTCAGAGGGAGTTTTACAAGAATACTAGTTTGTAAATCACCTAAAAAAGAATGGGAGAAGCTTAAAGAAGATTATAAAGGCAAAAATCAATCAAAGTTGATGCAAATTTTAAAACTCAAAATAGAATTTGAGATGTTAAAGATGAAGAAGTCTGAACGTGTCAAGGAATATAGAAGCAAACTCATGTCCATTGTCATTCAAATCAAATTGCTTGGTGAAGAATTTCCTTGTTAATGAGTAGTAGATAAGCTTCTCGTGACCCTTCCTGAAGGGTCCTAGCTGGAATTTCTTTTTAAACCCGACGGTTCCTATTTGGAATTTCTTTTCAAACTATGGCAAAGTCATAGTTGGTTTTAATCATGCTCAAATATAAATCTCTATTTTATTTACCTCAGATCAACTCATTTACTACATTGTCAATTATTCAAATGCCCTACCCTATTCATTATATCACTAATTTATATTGCCAACTTGAGGTTTCAAAAGAGTTCCCTCTAGAATGACTTGAAGAAGTTTCAATTAGGAACTCAAATTCCTTCGTTATTTATTGAAATTTGAACTGTATCATAAAATTTGAAGAAGTTGAAGGGAAGAAATTGTCTTTTAAACAAAGCTACCATGAACTTACCTCAAACACAAACCAATTAGTGATTACTAACCTTAATTACAGAGCTTAACACTTCACCTAGTTTAACAAGGAAAGTAGGGACTAGTTCTTAAGGAAGAAATTAGATAGGGAAATGGTGAACAATGATTGGCTAATTAAGTTTCCTATCAACTTTTCCCAAATTGGGCCTCCATTATGTTCTAACCATTCCAGGATTGAATTTAATGGTATGACCCTCACCAAACTTATTAAACCACCTTTCAAATGTTACAACTTTTTGGTACAGGTAGAAGGCTTTTAGGAGACTATGGATAAAGTTATAAGAAAAAAGAATTATGATGTAAAACTTATTAGTTTTTTTTACAAACTTAAAGTTTTGAAGGAAGGAATTGAAGCCCTAAAGAAGAGAACTTTCCTAAACACTAAAGCTCAAATCAATGCTAATAAAGAGATTATTAAGTTTTAGCAGGATGAACTTCTTATTACTCCAAATGATGACAGGTTAAAGTTGTAAGAAAGATAGGCTCTAAAGCTCTCCTATTCCAAAACTCTTACCTCAAGAAAAAAGCTAGGGTGAATTAGTTTCTCTTAGTTTTCGTGGACTATACTTCTACCAAAAACCAAGGAATATAGGTTTCTCCTAGTTTTTATGGACTATATCACCAGGTATCTAAAAGTCAAATCCTATGTCATTTTGACAAGACTGTGATGATTCCTTAAAAGTGTATGTATTACCTTTTGTAGTTAATCTTAAATAATTGGAACTAATTCAATGGCAAAAGCCTTCATGAAATTCTATTAATAACTTCATATATAAAAAAAGGATTCTCTTCCCTTAGTCATCCAGTCAAATCGGCTGGTCAATGTTAAGAATTAAGAAGTCCTTGATAGGTTCAAGGTCAACATCAAGAAAGCCAAAGCTCATGGGTTTGATAAACTCCATTCGATCATATTGGTATATGAAATAACCCTATGAACTCAAATTCCCTTTTTAACCTAGAATTTAAAGTCAAAGTGATAGTACCAGTAGAGCTAGTGATCTTGATGGTAAGAATAGAAGAGCTTAAAGCCAAGCAAAATAAGGAGAATATGGAAGTTGTGTTAGTTTATGCCCTACAGTCAATTGATTTGGTTTTAGTTTAGTGAAAATTATAATTAAAGACTTTTTTAATCTTGTACATGTTTATAAAATCCATGGGATAATTATACATTGTAAATGAAATTATAATGAGATTATAATTATGATATTCATATCGCATTTATGTATCATCCCTAAATTGTTCCTAGTCATTGTTTTGTTAAGACTGGAAATTAATAAAACGTAAAAAGAGTAGCATGCATTATGTTTTTCCGTATAAAGGAAGTAGTCGATCTCATAGACTAAAGTATGGAGATACTTAAACAAATATGTGGGGGCTTATTAGAAAACAAGTTCATTAAACTAACTCGATACGATAAATCCATTTGAAACATTACTTATATGTCTATGGAATTCTCATTGTGACGTTTGTATAAGTGATCATTTGACTTAAGGTCTCTAAATTTATCTCATATAAGGATTGTTATGTTTTGATACTACTTATGACCTATTTAATCATAGGTTATTCAATCGGCAGTCATTGGATATAACATGAACTATATGGAGGTAGTTGTGTAATCAAAATAGGATTCATTACCCTAGAGTAATTAGGGAGAATGTTTCGTTGTTCTCGACAAGTATTGATTCGAAAAATCCTTGGCTAAGTTAAAATAACGCTTTGTAAATATTTTACAAATTTCATTAATTTAATCAAAATTTATGGTGAATAACTAATATGATTTAACCCAAAATAGAATAGACATTAATTTCATGATCTATGTCTAATATGTCTAATCAGAACATTATATGATGAAATGATTGAATTATATAACAAATCATGCACAAAAAGGGTTAGTCAAAATTACTTTGACATTCCTAAATATTTGGGTTGGCATGATGCGTTGCTAGATATCAATCTTGATCTATGGTTATAAATTGTTTATTTGGAGAATTAGAGATAAATTAAAAGGAGTTTTAATTTATTTAATTATAATTATAAATTAAAATTAAAATTTATAATCATTGCCAACATATTTAGGAACTTAATGAGTATCACATATAGAATGAGTTAGAGCAAAGATATTTTAATCAAGTTGGACTTCATTGTAAAGTTTGAGAAAGTTCATGATTAAATATAAGATATTTAATAAATAAGGATCAATATAAGATATTGGATCTTATTTGGGCATAATTTATATTTCATTAGAATTATTTGTAATTTTAGTTAAATTTTAATTGAAATTGGAATTTAATTTCGATTAAATTACTAAAACGTCTAAAGCTTATTATAAATAAGTTTAAGCTCTAATAGAGCTAACACTTCTTGCTTAACCCTCTTTGTAAGAGTTATAGAGTTCTCTCAACCAGTTATATAGATATTGTTAGAGGTCAGACACTTGTGCAGTGGTTGAGATGGATTAGTTTCGAAAATAGTTCGTGGGATACGACAAAAAAAGGATCAAGCTTCAAAATAAGGTACGAATTAAGATTCATACTTTGATATATGAAAAAGTTTCGTAATTATTTAGCTTCAGTCAGGATCGGATCCTATCTTGGTTTCCCAACTAGTTGATTTTGATTAGTTGGAATAATGATAAGAGTGAACTTAGATGAAAAATACAACCTTTCAGTAGTAAGTTAGAGCTTTTAATACCAAATGAACTATATAATAAGGTGACATGGGATTGCCTAAAGTCTAGAGGGAAGCTCGCACCAAACTAAACAAAGCGCACCAAATTAGATAGTAGTTAAAAAATAATCAAGTTAAGAACCTAGAAATTAGGATGCCTTAAGGGAAAAGATATCACATGCATTTGATGCATGCTATGCTTGAGACCTTATTATGGGTACATTTTTTTTATTTCCATTATAATATAAGTTTTAGATTTGTCTAATGAAATTGCAGCCATTGTTCTCAAACTAGAGCAACAAACGATGGTCTTCATTTGAGAGGCACCATGCCTTTAATTTCTCAACAGTTTCATGCCCTCAATTTTAAAGACAAAACGCTTCAAGTAAGAGCTCCATGTCTTCATTATGTGACCTTCATGCCCTCAATTTTGGAGAGAAATGAACGTGAGAGATTGCCATGTCCTCGAATGCTTAAAAGAGTTTGGATAAAATAATTCAAATCTAGCCAAGGTCCCTATGAACACATTCACCTTGAATAAATCTCAAGGCACATAATTACATATTCATGTAGGAAGAGCCAAAGCAAACTCAATAATACTTCGAAAATGACCAAGCCTCTCTCTTTTGGTATAGGCAAAATCACGCCCTAGAACCTCCACTTGTGGTCTAAACTTGCCATAAGTACAACTTCGTTAAACTAAACATTCTCAATATATTAAGTTAGATTATACATTTCTTAAGTATGCTTTTAATCACTAGATAACTCTAATTAGCACCTATGGCTTAAAATCAAACAATGTCATAGGATGAAAACACCGATTAGGCGCTTTTGGGAAATTCAGAGAGTGTAATGTGCCTATAAAAAGCAAAATATGAAATGTGTAACTCGAAAAAGGAAGAGAGAAGACGTTACTACTTATAAACAACACATAATGATATTTCTTTGTCCTTTTCTTGTATTGGAATATGTTCTTTACATATGATGATTGAAATGAAGAGACTAATGGCCTGTTTAGTTCAAGGAATGAAATAGATGAAGAATAGAATGATTATTCTGAGTAATAAAAAAGATGGGGAATAAAATATAATAGGTATTGATTTATTTGATTTACTGTTAAAGAATTTCTATGCTAATGTTTGATTTGAAAATATATACTTCGAATGACAAAGAAATAACCAACAAAAAGATGAAAATACCTTATTACTACTACTACTACTACTACTACTACTACTACTATTATTATTTACTTATTATTATTCTTATTATAATTAATTTTATTTATTATTATTAAATTCTTTATTATGATTAATTTTTTTCTTCTTCTTAATATTAATAATATTAATATTAATAATAATATCATTATTATTGGCATTAATTTTTAATTTTATTATTCGTAGTAGTAGTAATAATAATAATAATAATAATAATAATAATAATAATAATTGTTAATTTTCTACTTCTTCTTCTTCTTCTTCTTCTTCTTCTTCTTCTTCTTATTATTATTATTATTATTATTATTATTATTATTATTATTATTATTATTATTCCCCATGTTGTCCTTTAGCTATTTCCCATAGATAGGGAATAATAAAACCTCATAGTAATTATTCTCCTTCTCTTTTTTTAACCAGACACAAGAATACATAAATGTTAGGAATAAACTAAGAATAGAATTTCTATTCCAATGAACCAAACATACTATTAGAGATATTGAGCAAACTTTATCTTAGGCTATATTTAGTTGGAGGTTTAATAATAAAATGAAATGGAATGTAATATTATTTCATCGTTTGGGAGGAGGGTTTATAATAGAATGGAATGGAATGTGATGAAATATGAGAGTTTCATATTACATTCTATTCCATCATAAACAGTAAAAATAAAAAACCTCTGATTTGGAGGGTTTAGAATGGAATGTCAAATGATAAATAACTTTACACTATATTACGTTATAAATTCTTCATCCAAACAACATTTCATTATATTACATTATGAACCTTTCCATGCCTCTCAAAAATCAATTTTCTAATATTATATCTATTTACATTCCATTCCATTATAAATCATTCTATTCCATTAAATTAAAAACTTTACGTCCAACCAAATATAGCCTTAGGTCCAAAATGAGACGAAGAAGATCATGGAACCTAGAACTCAATTGATTTATTTTGTATTAATTAATAGGATATCATATGTTGATTTTGTTTTTAGGATTTCTATTCAAATTAAAATTAAGTTTTAATATTGTTTTTAAAACATGACACTATGTTTTGTTTGTTATCGTAAATCAAAATTAACTTAACCATGCCACTTTGGTTACGTTAATGCTCCATGAATCGATTGTGATAAAAACCCTAAAACAACTAAGATTTAAGATGTGATGAGTATCATTTTTTTAACTTTAAAATCTAACTTGGTACTACAAATAATAGTAAGTGTCAAACTAGAACTTCTTGAGATAGTTTACGCTATAAAGGATGGTGTGTAATGCCCTTTTTCAATCATGTATTTGTTATTAAAAGTTTCAAAGGTCCAAATGCTAAAGAAAATATCGTATAAACATGCATAGATATTATTTTGATTTTATTTTAATTATATCAATAAACAAATAGCCACCATAATGAGAATTAGAAAATAAATATTAGAAATGTTGGAAAACTACGTTGAAATTCGATCCTAACCGTAGCCAAATATTTACGCAACTTTTTCATGACCTTTAATTTCCTGAAAATCAAGATCTCTTTAATTTTATAAAATGATTAACACAAATAATAATAAAGCGAAAACTTAATTCGTATCTTATTCCGAAGCTTGATCTTTATCTTGTTTTATCTTTCGAACCGTTTCCGAAACCGATCAGTCTCAACCACTATTGCCGCACAAGAGTTTGTCCTCTAATGATATCTACGTAATGAGTTCAAAGAACTCTATAACTCTTATAGAGAGGGTTAAGCAAGAAATGTTAGCTCCATAGGATTTAAGTTCTGGACGTTCTGGTATTTAATTAAAATTAATTCTAATTTCAATTAAACTTTAATTAGAATTATTTGTAATTATAATTAAATATCAATTATGTCTAAATAAAATCCAATATCTTATATTGATCATTCTTTATTAAATATCTAATATTTAATTATAAAGTTTCTTAAACTTTACAATTAAGTCCAATTTGATTACATTAACTTTGCTATATTCAACCCGTTCTTTATGTGAGACTTATTAGGTTTCCAAATACGTTGGCAATGATTATAAATTTTAATTTTAATTCATAATTAGAATTAGTTAAATTAAAGCTCCTTTTAATTTATCTTTAATTCTCCAATTAAACAATTTATAATCATAGATCAAGATTGGCATCTAGCAACACGTCATGATCACCCAAATATTTAAGAATGTCAAAGTGGTTTTGACTAACCTTTCTGTGCATGGTTTTTTTTTCTGTATAATTCAATCATTTCATCATATAATATTCCGATTAGACATAGAGCATGGAATTAATGTCTACTATATTTTGAGTCTAGTCATATTAGTTCTCCACCATTAGCTATTGATTTAATTAATGCCATTTGTAAACTATTTCCCAAACACATTCTTAGATCTTTGATGAGACCTTAGCTCATTTCACTTACCTAATGGCTTTAATGTTCCACAGTATATTACTATCTTGAACAATGCAAAGAAACTATATCAAGTTCACTAAAGAACTTATTGATCTAATTAATCATTTTCACTAAATGAAAAATGTATTATGGCTCAATTAATAACCATTGCTACATTGAAACCTTTCCAATCTTAAATGATATTGTTCTAAGTAAATAAAACTTAATTAGGATTTACTTCTAAAGTTATATCCTTATCATCTTGAGCTCAATTATCAACTCACATATAGAGTAATAGATATCTTTAATACTTCATAAGTATTTGATATCTCAAATACTAAACATCTTTAGTATATTATCTATGTACTTGGACTTAGAATAAATTAACAACGTCCAATCTATCTCTATAGATCTAATTTCTAGAATTAAATTGTTACCATTTCATATCCAACAAGAGTTGTTCTTGGACAATTATGTGTTCAACAATTGAAAGTTAAAACTATTGTTATCTGAGAGCAATATGTCTCCATATACTCCCACTGACCTTCTTACAGACATGATAAATTCACAGTTATCCTTAAAACAAACTCTTTGAATTCATCATAAAAATGAATCTTTCAAATCTCGTACATTTCAACTATACATCAAATGTATCAATAAAGGCAATAGTTGCAATTAGATATATTGTCATGAGATTTGAACCTTTCAAATTTCATCTTACTCCTATTACTTATCTTGAGAACCATTCTCCTATAAGCATACATTGAAACAAACAATTTGTTCAATAGGCCTGTAAGATTATATCTGCAACATCCCACTACCATAGGGTACATACCCAAACTTTTAGGAACATAACCTACAATAATGGTATGTTGAAGCAATAACAAATCCAACTTACACATGGCATCATCTAACATACTCGAAAATCACTATTTTTTTTTAAAACATTCACTTCATTCATTTACAAAGCTTACACTGTTTCCATTAACAAATATTTACAAAACCTTATACAGATTCTAGCAAAACTACAAAAGTAACAAAAACTATATCACTTCTAGTGTCAGCTGACATACCTCTGAACGATTTCTCTATCCAAAAGATTCTTTAAGTCCTGACTAAGGAATTAGGTCTCCTGTCTCGTACCTGAAAAGTTACATTGCAATTTTTGATGAGTTTTGCAAACTTAATGAGTGAACCATCATTGATGAATTCACCGGATTACATATACACATCACATATATCACAGATATTCATTCAGAACATATAATTATTTTTTTTAGATACTCACACATCACGACATATCATATGGTCACTCATTATAGCTTTGCAAATCATTCATGAATTTCAATATTATATGAATGTTGTATGCATGAGACTCATATTCGTTCTTATTATTATAACTGAGTACTTACCACATACTTATACAAAGATTGGCCCATAGGGCTTAATCAGAACAAAATCATGGAGCATAGCTCTACGTGTAGAACATATATCAAGGAGCAAAGCTCTACGTGGAAGCGCTTTAAACAGGCTACTCAAGTCACAATGCCTTTGTCTGAGCATGTATTTTATGAAATGCATCATAAATTGAATATGTCATATATCACAATCTTATACAAATGCTCAGATAAAGTTTTTCACAATCATCGGACTTAAGTCTGGCATTAAACTTTTGTTGAGAATCAAATGTCATTCAAAATTCATATAAAATCAAAACACTTCCAATACATGCCCAACTATTAAACCCCTAGGACCTCAGGTTCAGAATCCAGAAACAACACAAATAGTTCAATAATATTGGAAGTTTAACAAATTAAATTAAATTCAAATCAGATCAATCTTAGGAAATCATCTAGGTTGAATCACAGTACGCTCCACGAAGCTATTTCCTGGATGGTCCGGCATTAATCAACTGACGTCCAATGTGCTCCTCTAAAACATATACAACACATTCACAAATATCACATTTTTGCACAATGTATAAGTGTTCTTTTATGCACATCAATGTATAGAAAGTATGCACAATGCATGTTCAATGACAATTCCAGGATATCATATTGATTCTAATCATCAAAACATTCAGATATCAAGCCCTCATTAATATCATTTGTATTTTATAATTTTGGACCATTATAAAACAATGTGAAATCAATATCATAACCTAATTGACCACTTCAGATTTTCTATCCATATGATTTAGGGTCAACTTTACATAATTAATCTGATAGCGTAACTGACAGAATTAGGCAAAACTTCCTTCTGAAAAGTTGTTCTATAGTGTCTTAAGTTTCTAATGAATTAATATCATCCAATTTGATTCAGTATTCAATGAGTTATGCACAAAATACCACAGACTATGCACATGTAAACTTTTGGCTAGTACATGATCATACCCTCTAATTGTACAACTCATATCTTTCAGATAAGATATCTAAAAACTACACAATTTACACCAATTTAAAGCTACGAGAATAAGATACAAATTTGGTGAAGATACCTCAGCCTAATTCGGCCTATATCAATACATTTTATTCAATAATCACAGAACATGATTTCTGTCCCTGGTAATGCTACGGTCTAAGCTAAAGCTCAGTTTCACACCAATTTTGAAAATCATAGAGACAATTAAAATTCTACTTTTCACACAAGTTGTAGAAATATGTCTCTAGTTTAATAAGAATTAAAAATAAACTCATTCAGAGATCTACAGCTCAAGTTATAATTAAAAAACCGAAGCATGATCATTAAACTTTTCCAATTCATAACATTCCAGCAGACTTCCACACTTTCATCCTATCAATCACTTTCAAATCAATTCAGATAGCTCTAAATTTTTTATGGAGAGAAATATAAATGTCCTAGGAATCTATCGGTCTAAGTTTCAAGTTATTTGAAGTTCGGATGGAAAAGTTATAGGCAAAAGACTGATGGCTGTTCAATGAAATACTCTAGTTTTAAACCAACACAAATAAACCATCCCCTTTTCTCTCTCTAGCACGCCAACTTCATCTTCTTCCCAAACCCAGTTTTCTTCTTCTCTTCCTCACCAAAATAACTCTTTCATTTTATTCATTTTTTCCCTATTTTCTTCAGACTAAACACAACCCTTCTAACTTTTTAATCATGCATTTCTAACTTCAAATCACTCTCTAAATAAGTCAGAATTATATTTACACTTCAACAATCATATAATTCGAAATCCCACGTATGCCTTCTCTCTCTCTACTGTGTTTTCATGCTTACTACACTTGTTTCTTTTTTTTTCCAAACTCCTTCACTTCAAAACTCTTCTATTCAGCATTTCCATTTCCAAATACAATCTCCAAATACATCAGAATCAACTTTACACTTCAAAACTTACAAATC
>JANQBM010000009.1:23022406-23034181 GCA_025594535.1 Erythroxylum domingense | reverse complement strand
CTTAACCAATTCTGTATATTTTATAATTATCAAAACATAAAGGGATTTTTATTTGTCAACCACCATTGGTCCAACAAGTATATGATATTTTCTCAGCAAATAGACGTACAAATTTCTACAACAACGACATAACCGTACCAGTTAAAGAAGTGTTAAGATCGTTAGTTAAAAAATCAACATCCTTGTACAAAAGTACTTATTGCTTCCTTACTAACATAACACTCTTAATCTCACAATTACTAGAAAAGGCACTTAATCTCTTTCTTTTCTCTTTATTTTGCACTCCACACTCTATTTTTTTTTTTTTGTTATGCACCATTATGCTCTTTTCACTTTTCTACACATACTCACTTTTCTTATTACTATTTTTTTCATGAGTGCCCACTTATTTTTCATTCATATTATACTCGTTTTCTTGAGCTATCTATTTATTCAAACCACCAATGATTTTATCCATAATTGCCTCACAATCCTCTTGTAACTTCCTAGACAAGTCCCTATAATGATGGCTAGGTATGAACCTCTTATACACCATTATCTCTTCCTATGATCAAATAAGTCTCTCACCATTCCTATGCCTATTAATCATAAACTAATCAAACCAAATAATAGCATGACCAGTAAACTCAACCGTTACTAGTTTAACCTTCTTTTCCTCAAAGTAATTATGACAATCAAACATATGTTTTACCTTTACTTCCCACCGCAAATATAGTTTGGTATCATTCTTTCCTTGAAAGGTAGGGATTTTTATCTTAATACTTCCTAAATTGTTATTTCATTTTAAAAATATCACTTTTTTCCCTTCTTAAAACTACTCTCATCATAATCGAAATCTTCCTCCTTATCCTCAAACATGTGTTTCTCAGAGAATTTAGATATGTATGGGGACTCAAAACTATCCAACCTTATGTTTAAAACCTTGAATTGGTCTTGGATAGCCTTCACGAATAACTTGCGATCGAGTTCTGCATTATCTCTAGCACTACTTATGTTTAAATATATAAAGAAAATGTTATTAATAAAGATTGGTTTTCCATACAACTCCTTTACATATTTTCACTCGAGATTAGGTCACTTAATCATTAGTACTTCACTCAATTTCAAATTTTCTCTACAATTTTTTCACTACTCTTACCTTTTACCACTTAATTTCCCCTTATAAGTCCTTTAAGAAGAACTTTATTAATGTTCCTACCAAAACAACAAGCAATACTGGGGTTTATAACTTTGGTTAGTGGAAATTACGATTAACAAGAATTAAAAAGGAAGCAAAAACCATAAGAATGTAAATAGGAAGAATCAACACTAAGAATTGGTTAACAAAATCAACGAGAAGATAATAAGGATGAAACAAAACTAAGAATTCTTTTTAAACTAGAAAACGATTAGAATTTAGGTTTTGATGCGCACTTTTGATTTTGAAATTTTCTTTTTATTTTTCTTTTTTCTTTTTTCTTTTCTTTTTCTTTTCTATTCTTTATTTGTCCTTTTTTATTTTATGTATATATAATGTGAACTAACATAAAAACATAATAAAAGCGAATGGAATAACTTTGGTTGAGAAAGAACGCACAAAGTAAATATTGAAAGAGGAAAGAAATAATTGAATAGATGATGAATGACGTAATCATAAATAAGAAGAAAGAAAACAAACACTAAAAGGATAGATAACAACCGATTTTAAAAACCAAATCTCTGATACCAAATAATACAAACCTTAGGGTAAAAACTACATAAAAACTTAATCATAAGGAATTAGACCCTATGACCATCTTCAAATTAAGCAAGTAAACTTGATCGTAACCAAACTCACTAATTATAACAAAAGATATAAGGATTTTGATCGTCACAAATTGCCTTGATAAGATTATATTAAGTTCTTATTAAATAACCAAGTGGGAATTATCACAAAAAGTGAACAAAACTCTCAATTTTGTTTTTATATTGATGATGCATGAATTAATCAATAAGACTGCCTCTTATAGGCATAAAATCTTGAATAACTAGCATCCAAAAAGGAAAAGAAAACTAAAACATATCCTATTAAGTCTAATAAGGATTCAAACACTAACTACTAATACTAATTTAACTAGGACTCTAAGAATCCTATTTCCATTCATATCCTTAATGTAATAAAGAATCCCAATCAAATTAGAAATTTAAGGAATCTTGATCATGTTTGAAATTAACCCCATAACAAGTCCTAACCTAAATAGGAAACTAAAAAACAACTATAAAATAATACTAACAAGATCTAGGCTTAATAATTAAGTAAGTTATACATCAATTACAACAAAACGAGTTGAATAATGAAACAAAATGAATGAAAGCCCTTCAATACATATTAATTATGTGAATTAGGCTTTACTTAACTCAAAACAAGTGGACTATGTTGTTAGCAATTCTCCGAGCCTTATTCTTCATGTATTAAGCATATTCCATCTTCATCATCACGTAAAAAAGTGATTAATCTTATTAATACATCTGATTCATCTTGAACAACCTCCTTTTCTTACATCTCTATGATTAATCCTTACAAAACTATCTTTATGCACTTGGTCATTGCCCTAGTCATTGGACTTCTAATTCCTTGCAAAGGATTGTAATGATGGTTAGAAGTAAGTGCTTATGCCAACTACTCTCCATCACCATGTATGTAATGGATTTGCTAAGGTGGTATATCACATCAATATCGTTAATTGTACAGTTGACAACATACTATTTTTATAAAAATTTTCAAAGTTACAATATCTTATCGTCATTTTTTAAAGTTCAGACTAATATTGCAAAATTAATTAAAGCTTATTTTTTATAATTTAACATAAGAAAGTAATTTAACAATAATCTAAATTTACATATAAGCATAAAATTTTTTTCACTTTCTTCAATTTTAAAGATGTATTTATAGATGTAACGAAAGAAATCTACAAATCACTAAAAACTTATATGTATAACTATTAATTACAGTGTTAATTTTGACAAATATGTGAAAATTTTTTAAATCTTGTATTATAAACTTAAATTTCTATTTTAAAAAGGGCAATACATTTTTTCTTATAGAAAATAATTATGACAACCTCCGGAATGTATAACAATAATATCTGGAGTAAATCATACTTCTTATCAATGGAACTCAAATTTTTTTATCTTTTATGTTATGTTTTAATTATTATTTAATAAAGGTTTAATATTTATAATTTTATAATTAAATTTACTTTTTTACACAACATATATGGAGAATATATAGTTGTAATAACTTTATCATGAGTACATATCTTTTAATAAATATGACATTTCATAAATACAAATTAGTTTTTTACATGATACTTTAATTTTTATAATTTTAGAAACAACCTCTCTACTAGTTACTATTAGACTTTCTTAGAAGATAGTTCTTAATAATATATTTGGGATAGTAAATTGCAAAGTGGTAAGTTTAAATTTTTTAATCCTAGTGTTTAATTTATTAAAGTTTTTTAATGAAATATTAATATAAACCAGTTTTAAAATTATTCTTATTAATATTATTAATATAACTATCATAATGCATAAACATTAATATTTAAAGAAGTTATATCTTTTTCTTTACATAATATTTGAACATTAAATTTAAAGTTAAAAAATTATGTTAACAAAGACAAAAAATTATGTAATTCCTTTAGGTGTCAATGTTTATTTTTTACATACTCTATCACCTATATCAATAAAATATTAATAATGATAACTTTGACGTCAATTATTTTATTTTTTTAAATTTCAGATATTTAATAAAAATTTTAAAAATTAACATAAATATTTCTATGCAACTTTATAAACTCCTTAAATATAGGCGATTGTGTTGCATTTATATGAGTTCAAAAATCATTTCTTTTTGTAATATATTAGAAAGCCTACAATTATTATTACATTTAAAGTTACATCAGCCAAATACATAATGCATTCAATAAATTAATAGGTTCAATTTAAATGATGAATTAACATAAATAATTGATTAAAATTTTAAGATAGAATAAACTCACACATTTAGAACATTTTTTAAACAAATAAGACAATCAATTATAAAGTATTCAATTTTTTAAAAGAGTAAGTATTAAAATAAAAAATTTTTAAAAAATAGTGCTTCATCGTGTGTTATCTCTTAAAAAATTCGAAAGAAATAAAGAAATACTAAGTAAAAAAATGTAAGAACATTTATAATAAAGATTTTCAATTTAATAAAAATCAACTTAACCAAAAACAAAGATTTACATCGGAAAAATGTAAAACATAAAATTTAATCACAACTGATGAAATTACGTTTTTATCTTCATTAAATTTAAAGCTTTCATTTTCAAAGAAGAAAGAGCATTTAGAATTTTCAAAGGTTTAATTGTCAAATTTTGAATATTAGTGAATTTAATTGGATTGAAAGAGATGTAATTAATTGATTTTTATTCAAAATTTTAAAATTAGATCAAAATTTAATTTTTCATAACATGTAATTTTGTAAAGACTAAAACATATTAATTGCTAATTTTCAGTGTAAACTAGATAAAATTCTAAATATATATAAAATAAATCGGAAATGTTTTTTCAAAATTCTTAATAAATTTAC
The DNA here is from genome assembly GCA_025594535.1 of Erythroxylum domingense. NCBI lineage: Eukaryota > Viridiplantae > Streptophyta > Magnoliopsida > Malpighiales > Erythroxylaceae > Erythroxylum > Erythroxylum domingense. The sequence continues at coordinate 23,029,584 of JANQBM010000009.1, read as the reverse complement.
AACTCACGTCTTCGACTTTATAGAAATTGTAGGCATTGACAAGATGTATTCTTACTACTCGTTGACATACGCATTTAGTAGGCGACAAGGTCGGTTACGATGGTCATAGACCATTGTCACACTGACCACAAATTAATTCACCATTATCCTTATGTCAAGATTTTCAAGTGCACGGTGATAATCAAAATCAAATTACATACGTTTCTAATAATAGAGAAAAAAGTCAATAGTAAAGAAAAAGAAAAGTCACATATAGCTTCCAACCTACAGGCCTGACACTTTATTCAAATTGGGGCTTCTGGTCATTCTTTCAAAGACGGAACAAATCATATGTTCCTATGGTCTATTCCATTATGTTTTATTAAATTTTATATACATATTTATGTAAACTTCGTATAGATGTGTAGATGAGATTGAATGAAATAAGATATGAACTGATTTATTGGAATAGATGACCTATCTTCTCTAAAGATAGACTTAAGATTCGGGCAAGTATCATGTTCGATAATAACATATTTTAATGGATTCCGTTATTATTATATGTCAAGTATTTGGTTTTATTTTTATTTTTTTGTGATTTTTTGTTTTTATTTACTATTTTTAATTTATATTCTTTTATCAAATAAAAATAAGACACCAAATTCTCCTTTATAAATTATGAAATTATCGTTATTATTTATAATTATCCTAATTACAATACAATTCATAATTCATTTTTATTATTTATAATTATTATAATTACAACAAATCCATAATTCACAAGTTTAAAAACTTTATTATTTATGGTGAGATTTATATTATAATATAAATTAAAAGGAAACGTATAATGTCATGATGGAACGATTCCTATATATGACATACATGTTTGTGAATTATGCAAAAACCGAAATATATTATGTCACACCAAAAAGAAGAAGAAAAAGTTGTTTTCCTATTTCTCTAAAGTCTCTATTTGAGCTAACCTTTGACAATATGCATAAGCTAGCTGTTAGCCTGTTACGTCAAAAAGAAACAACAGTAGTTGCAAGTGTGAATAATACTTATGACTTTAATTAAGGTAAATTAAATTTATCTATTATTTTTATTAGTTGAAAACGTATTTTAAGAATGAGTTAGAAGATGGTTCTTTATATTTGGGATAATAAATTATAAAGTGGTAAGTTTAAAATTTTTTAATCATAGTGCTCAATTTCTTGAAGTTTTTAATGAAATGTTCATATAAACCAGTTTTAAAAATTATTTTTTTAATATAACTAACATAATACATAAATATTAATATTACGTAATATCTTTTTCTTTGCATGATTTTTTGAACATTAAATAAGAAAATACAACTGACAATACATTTATCATAAAAAGTTCAAAATTATGTAATTCCTTTAATTATCAATTTTATTTTTTACTTACTCTGTCAATTGTATCAATAAAATATTAATAATAACAACAATTTGAACTCAATTACTTTATTTTTTAAAAGTTTAGAACCTAATCAAAACTTAAAAAATTGACAAATATTTATATGCACCTTTATCAGGTGATTATGTTGCATTTATATGTAACACCTTCAGTTTACTACAACAAAACGTGTTTTAGGCGATAGATAAAAGTGTAACTATAAGTACAATTATTGTTGTCTTTTTATTAAAGCAAAAAAATTCATACCATTAAATAAAGTGGCGGTGTTAGAAGTGTAAGTCACAAAAATTTTTTAGTAGACAACAAAATGAATAATATTGCTTAAAATTTTAAATAAGGCAACAAAATAGTTTCAAATTATAGCAACAATGTTGAATGGGCATTATAACAATTTAAGTCTTCATAAAGTAATAAAGTGATTTTTTTAGACAACAGTTTGTAACCAAAAAAAGCAACAATTTATTCTTTTGTTGCTAATAATATGATAATGTAAAAGGAAAATCTTGTCATTAAGTAGGTAAGTTTCATTTATACATTAAAGGCAACGTACATATATTAATGTATGTATTAATTGTATACGTACTATCAAATGTAAATGACCAAAAAAATACATTTATATATGTTATATAGTCCATAAGAATTTGTAAAATTTAACCTATAACTTATTCAAAATACAAAAGAAAAAAATAACTAGCTAAAATATTCACCGACATTATCTTCCTCTATTTCATATAAAATATAAGTGAATTAATCCAAAGACTAAATAAAACTAATATGTATGGGCGCTCCAAAATCTTTCAATAAGTACCTCCTTACCTACTCATAATCATCACCTTCTTACAAAAGAAAAGGAAGTAAAAAGTCTATTAAAATTGTAAAATTACTATGCTCACAAAATGGTTAATATATCTAAAGAATGAAATACTAATTACTTATTATGACCTTAATTTAATCAATACAAATAATATAGTTCAAAAACTAACAACATCATGATTTAATTCTTTTTATGAACAAATTCAATAAGCATGAACATAAGTAACAACATCATGATTTAATTCTTTTTACGACGACTGGCCATTCTTTTTGCATTTGTTGTATATTGTTTGATATGAGTAACGCAGCAACACAATAGGATCAAAAACACGTATAACGAGCCATAAATCTAGGCATCTCAATGAAAGTACTAATAATATAGAAATTTGATACAAGATAAAACACTGCTCACAAGTTTCTTTTTTATAGCTTCAATAGCTTGCTTATACACTTTTTGAGGCTTTCTTTTATGAGTTGCAAGATAATTTTTAGCACTAGAGAGTGGAGTTTTACCCTCTCTTTCATTTTGCTATCCATGAAAAAAATTGTTAATTAGAATTTTGAAATAAATTGATATATTATAACTCATTTAAGAACTTACCAACTTAAAATGAATACTTGTAAAATTCTAAGGACCAACTGTTTGCATTTCAATTAGTTGTTTTCTATTTCGAATATTTATTTCAAAATTTTGCTACATATTGAAACATTATATTAATTAGATGTCATGAACCTAATTTGTAAAATGTACTAATAATTATCATACCTTTAAATCTAGGTAGTTCCAATATGGAATAAGCTCTTTAAAGACTTCTTTACTTATATAGTTAGGACGATTGGCCATTCTTTTTACATCTTTCGTATATTGTTTAAAATGCTTTTGCTTCACTCTACACTTGTAACTTCTCCTTATATAAGCAATATTGCGCATAATTGATAAATATATACTCCATACCATAATATATTATTGCTTAACGGTATCTCAATAAGATTTATGAAGGGCATCCATTAGTGGAATATGGTCCTTTGCATGCAATTTTTAATTTTTTAATTAGGAAGAATTTAATTGATTGAATGCCTATAGAAATTTGTTTCTATTGAAGGCTTATACTAACTGATACCATAAGTTGCAACCAATTATGAAGGTGATGTTATACCTTGCCATATAAAAACCTAGGCATGTTGTAAAGTTATTTAAAACTATCTTAAGTTAGTGGTTGGTGGGATTTCCATAATTTTACAAATGACGTAATTAACAACATTGGTACCAAAATGTAGAAAGAAATACTAAGTTAAAAAAATGCAAGAACATTTATATTAAAGATTTTTAACTTGATAAAAATCAACTTCACTAAAAACAAAGATTTAGAACGAAAAATGTAAAACATAAAATTTAATCATAACTGATGAAATTATGTTTTTATCGTCATTAAATTGGCGTTAATTAGGCTAAGTATGTCCATTCAAACAACTAATAATACAAATTAGAAGGAAAATGGCAACGACAATGAACTTTGATGTATGGTTAACAGTTCCTAAAGCATAGTACTTGAGAATCAATTTACTTTTAGAATACATGGAGTAAATGTTAGATAAGAGATAAACCTTAATATTCTTGCCCACAACAAGTCATGAGTGCTTAAAGTGACCAGTAGGTCTATTAGTTAAGCCAATTGGAAGAGAATCAAGTTTCCTACGGTTAGCATGCACAACTATGAAGGACTTGAAGTCCCTATTTTTGGCATATTCTGCAATCTTTTTCAAGTCGTAAGTTATTGTTATTTAATTCCTTTAATTCCCCCATAACCAATGCTTTGTTTAAAGGTCAATTTGGTTTCTTCATGTTCTCAAAAGTTAAAAGAAATTAGACTAGCTACCTTACTTAAACAAGTTTAAAATCCTTTTTAACTCGAATCATATAACCAGTTTACATATCTTGATTGCAGAAAGAACTTCTGAAAGAACCCCGATAAATCCATTAGGGCAAGTGATTTATCCAATACAATTATCAAGTGAAGACAATGCATAATCTACAAAGCAGGCTTTAATCAATACAAATCAAGGTTTAATCACATAATTATATCCAAGAGCATAAACATTATACTCTATGAAAAATGACCTTTATGAACAAATAAAACAATGCTCTTTAAGTTAAATAGTTAAGCAACAAAAGCATACACACTTAGACTAGTACCATCCATTAGGTACAATATAAGCATCAAACATATAGTTCCTCAAGTTAAGCATTTAATGGATATCGTACAGGTTTGATAGAACACTGGAATCAGAGATACAGCAGTGAAGCAAATATCTATAAGATCCAAATGGAATCTCCAAATTCCAAATAGTGTTTTTTAAAATTGACAAGTTAATAATAAAGCTCTTGATTTCATCAAAAGCATAATCAAAACTCCAACAATCAAATGGATGAGAAAACAAGTTGAAACAAATCTTAGAATCCCAAGCACGGAACATACACAAGCACATATCATGAAATCAAACCATAAAGAGAAGTGAGAAGCCTGGCTCAATTTGAGGATGTGCTATTCATCGTTAAGCTGGGGGTTATCGGAGATGAAGATGAGCATGCTGTCGGTGGGGCCAGAGGGCTGAGAATCAACTGTGGTGATGTTGTAATGGCACTCAAAAAATTATATTTAACTCTATCATTTATTCCTTATAATTAGTCTTATAATCCTCTTATAAGTCTTATTATATATCACTTTTTTCTGCTTAAAATATTGTAAGGGATATCATATATGCATACAATTATTTCTTTATATATATATATAAATAAAAAATATGATACATAATTTAAAATAATAATATTTTAATTATTGTTAGTTATGACAAAGTTTGCTCATTATGGTCTGATTTGGCTAGTAAAGTTGCTCTTTTGTGACATTAAGGTCATATGTTCAAGTCATGAAATTGCCTTTTTGTAAAAATACAAAGAAAAAGTCAGGAAGTCTTATGCATTGAGTACGTTGACTTTGACTTTTTTAATCTTTTAAATTGAGTTATATTAGTTTTAGAATTTTAAATATTTAATTAAAAATTTTAAAGAGTAAGTATTAAAATAAAAAATTTAAAATGGTGCTTCATAATGTGTTATCTCTTAAAAAATTTAAAGTATGAAAATTCGAATTCAAAAATTTAAGTGTTGAAGGCTTTTCGAAGAATTTTATCATCCCTAAAAGCAAATGATGATTTTGTAGGGTGCCTGCAATCAAAGAAAAATCAACAATTTAAAGCTTTCATTTTCAAAGAAGAAAGAGACTTGGAAAATTCAAGGTTTAATTATTAAAGAAATAAGAGAACTTTAAATTTTTTTTATATTAGTGAGTTTAATTTGATTTAAAGAGATATAATTAATTGATTTTTATTATTTAACTGACCAAATTTTAAAAATAGATCAAAAATTAATTTTTCATAACATTTAATTTTGTAAAGACTAAAAGATATTAATTGTTAGTTTTTAGTGTAAAATAGATAAAATTTTAAATATATATAACATAGATCAAAAATATTTTATCATTTAATTTAAAATTATAAATTTATTAAATATTTTTTATATTTAATAAATTTATAATTTTAAATTAAATGATAAATTCAAACTATCTAATATTAACAAAGTTTATCATGTCTCTTGACCATTTCATAACTCACATCTTCGACTTTATAAAAATTGGAGGTATTCATAAGATGTATTTTTACCACTCATTGATATGAGTGGTAACAAGGTCGGATATGACCATCGTCACCTTGGCAAGAGGTTAATTCACCAATGTGCTTATGTCAAAAGATTATAAAGTGCACAATGATAATCAAAATCAAATTACATATGATTTTAATAATTTTATAATTGATTTTATATTTCACTAACAATATTTTATTACACATCCATTAAAAAAAGAAAAAGAAAAGAAGATTACATGTAGAGCAACAAAGTTAATGAAAAAAAAAAGCTACATAAAGTTTGCAATATGTCACACATGACACACTGGTCAAATGACATTTTTTTGTGCCTTTATTGATTGTCCCATTAACGTCAGGATCACATTCTCTGTTCCAGTTAACCAATTGTAACCCTATTTTATTAAATCTCATCAACGCATTTATATGAGATTCACATAAATGTGTGGGTCAAATTAAACGAAACAGGGTTGAAACACCAACTAACCAAAAAGTTTACAAATATGTTTACCTTGGTCCACCAACTAATCAAAAAGTTTACAAATGTCTAAGTAGTACAGGATGTCATTTTTCATGCAACAAAGTTTCCATTTGCTCATGATTTTGTCAATAAACTTATACCTCTATCTTATTATGTTCAAGATTTACCTTCTTCCTGGACCTTTGTTCACTACAAGAAAATAGTGAGTTAGCAACGGAAAATATCGATAGAAATGACAAATATTTCATCGGTATTAAACATTACCGATAGAATATACCGACAGACAAAAACGTCGGAGATTCGACCGTAGCTAACCTTACCGACAAAAAATTAACTTTCCGTCGGTAAGTTTACCGACGGAATAAAATGACCGTCAATAATATCAACTGAAAAGTTACCGACCGTCACTCCTTTTCAATCGGTAAACTTACCGACGGAAAGTTAATTTTTCAACGCTAATTTTACTGACGATAAGTTGCTAAACCGTATGTAAATGTTTTTAATACTGTCGGTAAATTCACCAACGGTAACATTATTTCCGTTGGTAAAGAAGCTTACTCATTACCGACGGATCGAATTGTTCGTCGGTATAGTATATATACATTTATCGACAGAAATTATGAATGTTTCTATCGGTAAAATTTTTGATTAAAATTTTTTGAAAAAATATGTTTCTAGTATATTTAAATTATAACCGTCAGAAAATTTTATTAATTAGATATTTATAATATATATTTAATTAGATATAAATAATTAAATAAAAATTTTGATT
>JANQBM010000009.1:22977257-22995101 GCA_025594535.1 Erythroxylum domingense | reverse complement strand
AATCACCATCTTGATGAAGGGGTGAGAGTTTAGGTTATATGATGACTCAAAGAAGAGGGAACCAAGTGTAGAAGAGTGGAAGAAGGTGAGCAAAAAGATCAAACTTCAAGAAGAACCAAAGGTGGAGATTTTCGGATGATGGAGCAATTTCACTTTCAAAGAGTATTTAACACTTAACAAAAGAAGCAAGAAGAAGAAAATAAGGAAGAGTCGTGGATGACTAAGTAAGGGGCCGATTTTTAATGAATTAATTTGCAATAGTGACACATGTCACACTTTCATTGGTTTCCTAAATTTTCTTCCAATTCAATTCCAATTTCTCTCCAAATTTCCAATGGCTCAATTCAATAATTCCTAATTTCATAAGTCTAAGTTTTCAGTGCCATTGGACAGTCAATTTCACTACCGATAGACCCCTATTCTGTCACTTGACAATTTTTGGGTCCAAAATTGACTCCGAAAAATTTCCCAAAAATTTCTATAATTCTATAAAAATCAGAAAATCCCTAAGACCCTCTCCAACACAAATTTTACACACAATAACAAACTTTTCATAAATCACAATTATTCACAATTAAACCGAGAAATGTCATGAATGCATGTACAAACATTTACATGTGCAAAATTCACTATTCATGTGCATTTATGAATGCATGAATATAACAATATAACAATAAAATTTTAATCTCTCCTAACCCGTTCCAATTTACTATTTTACCCTTCCCATAAGTGAGGGGATTTTACATGTTAAGATGATAATATCACAGTAGATTTGTTGGTGGAAAACTTTCCAATCTTTCATTCAAGAAGTTGGAATTATTAGGGAAGTTGGTTTTCTTATCTCAAGTGTCTTTGTTTATGTTGAATTTTGTTTAATCACTTAAGTTATTTATTTTAATTTCGTTATTATTAAACATTGTTTGAAAATAATCCTCTGTTGAGGTTAGTATGAGATGGTCATACTATTGGGTGTGAAATACTTTCAAGAGTTGTGAGAACTAGGGATAGTGTCAAGGGTTGAGTGAGTCAGCTTAGTAAAGCCTTGTATAAAACTATTGTCGTTAGTGAAAGTATTAAGCTAGGTGAGGGCCTCGCAGATGTAAGCAAGGTGTGTCGAACTGCGTTAACAAATTTCAATATTGATTTTTTATTTTACGTTTATTGTTTTTGTTTTCGCTTGTGCTAGAAATAACTACGACTGAACCAGAATTTTTGTGAAAATACACCCATTCGGAAATTTTCAATACAAGTTCTCGACTTGAAAAGGGTGTTTGCAATGTTGAAGATGAAGGAGATATAGACCATTGTCAAAGACTATTATAATAAATTGTTGAGAATAGTAAAAAAAAAGGTGAGAAAGGTCCATGATATGAGCTTTATATCTTTTTAGAAGATTAATAGAATATTACAGGGAAAGACAACATAACCTACACATACTTTTTATTGACTCAGAGAATGCTTATGATAGGATACCTAGAGAAATCATGTGGAGGTATCTAGAAGTTAAGGAAGTTCCTATGACCTATATATGGGTTATTAGGGATATGTATGAAAGTGTAAAGACAATAGTAAGGACGATAGGAAGAGATACAGAACATTTTTCTATAGATATTGGGCTATACTCTTCATTGGGTACCTTTTTGTTTGCAGTAATAATGGATGAGCTAATCAAGAATATCCAAGGAGATGTCCCTTGATGTATGTTTTTTCAGATGATATTGTTTTAGTAGATGACACAAAGAGGGTGTTAATGTCAGGCTAAAACTTAAGAGGGATATTTTGGAGTCGAAGAGTTTTAAATTGAGTAGGTGATAAGTTGTTATTTTTGTGCTAAATTTGGATATAAATCTCTTCAATGTGTTGAAATTTTTATTTAAAATTAATGAACTCGTTTCTTAATTGATCTCAAATGATTTTCAACATATGGGAGATGAATTTGAATCAAAAGATGCAGGGAAAGTAAAGACAATTCGAATTCCTAACTGGCAAAAAAGTTTTTGACTAAGTGTGGGCACGTGTAAAGGGAAAATTTATCTTCAGAATCTGATTTGAAAACAAATTTGATACACTTAGGATTTTTATTATTTTAGAAATCAAGTTGTTGTCCTTTATGTGGGATCTGCTACCTGATTTGGAGAAGAGGTGAATATGATAAAATAACGATAAGAGGGAAGATAAAAATCTAGCGAGAGACATCATCTTGTCACATTTTTCTTCTGTTTTCTGATTTTAGTAGTTTTCGAATTTTTCTGGAAAAAATTGCAGAGATGGAGACAATATGTCCTGCTGCTTTTCTATTGGGTTTTACCTCTATTATGAGTAGCTAAATCTTTCTTCTTGGTTGAAGGGAACCAACGTTATCATCTAGTATGTGTGAGATTTTCTGAATAATGTTTATTTCATTAATGGATATTAAGTGTCTTTTGTATTGCTTTTTATGATTGAATTGATTGATCTCTAGGGTGCGCAACTAGGAATTGATTGATTTAATTTACAGCTAGATTAGTAGGATTTGACATTTAGTTTTACTAATCTAAAGTGACAATTAGGATTACCATCTTTAAGTTAAGGGTTGGGAAATTCTAAGAAAGATACTTATCTAGACTAAATGCATATTGTATGTGTGTTATCTTGTTCACTGGTTCTCTTGGTTCTTAAAGCTATTAATTAATCAAACTTAAGACCGTTTCTAAGTTGTTGGTTAATAAGAGTGTTTGGAATAAATGTTTCTACTCATCTAATCCTAAAAGAGAACACCACTCAATGAGTATTTGTTAATGGACTTAATTTTATGTCAATGATCCATAATAGTTTGATAATGTAGGTGAGCCAAAACTAAGGTTTGTTCATCAATTTTCTAGATCTGATTATTTTCATTTATTTTCAATTTTTTGTTTTTAATTTCTTAAAATCACATTAATTCAACCCCCTTCCCTAATTTGTTTTAGTTTTTAACTCGTGAAACATTTACCAATAGATTCCTTGTGGGAACGATCTCAACTCTTCACCTACTACATACTTCATTATTAGAGTTGGTATTAATTTGATTGTAGGGGACAAAATTACCAATAGAATTAAGATTGAGTATTTACAATGTAACATTTTGGCTTATAGGGTAGCTCCCGATATGAAGGTAAAGATTGATTATAAATTTATACCATAAAAGAATGTTTTAAGTATCTAAAATCTATCATCCAGAACAATGGAAAGATTGATGAGGACATTGTTCATCGTAGTATATTAGGGTGACTTAAATAAAGAAGTGCATCAAGAATTTTATATGTCAAGAAGATACCACTCAAGCTCAAAGATAAATTTTATCGTTCACTAAAAGAAAATTAAAAATTACCAACAAAAAATTCCATATAGAAAAAAATTCCGTAGTAAATTAGTGACTAAAATTGCTTTTCGTATGTAAATTTGTAGAGAAATAAGGTATTTTACGACAAAAAAAGTCATCATTAAAAGAGGAGGACAATTTACCACAAAACTTTATCGATGGAATTTAACAAAGGAATAATGAAATTCATAAAAATAGGTGCCAATGGTTCCCGTAAAAAATTGCGTATGAAATTGACCGATGGAAAAAAATTTCCATAGGAAAATTTCCTATGGGAAAATAACTCTGTAGGTAATTTACCTATAGAATTTCCCAATGAAAATAAAGTTTCGTAGGTAAATTACTACAGATTAATGTTTCCATAAGTAATTTCCCTAAGAAAACATCATTCCGTAGGGAATGTAGGGAATTTTCCTATGGGATGGTGTTTCTGTCAGTAATTTACCTACAGAATGATAAATTCAAATGATGTTGCTATTTCGCTTTAATGTAGAAGGAAAATGACGTCCAATTTTAAGCCCAAAATTGAAGCCCCCCTCCCCTTTCGCTATCATCTTTTTCGTTTGATTTTGCTCCTCTGCGGTCATTTTCTTCTTCCATCAACGTCATTTGTCATCTTCATTTTTTCCTCTACCAACTGCTTCCATTGTCTTAGGTTTATCGTCTCAAGGTTGGTTTTCCTTACTCTGCTCTTGGATTTATTTTTTCTGCTCCAACTTTTGTTGTTAAATGGTTTTATGTTCGTTGGTTTTGTTACTATGAATTGAATTGTCAGGGTTTATTTCGGTTGTTAATGGATCATTGTTTGTTGTTCTGTGTTAATATTGGTGAATAATGGAAAAAGACAACAGTTTTGAAACAAATTAGGGATGAATTTGTGAAGCATACCAAGTGTTCGATGAAAGTTCTCTACGAGATCTCTCACATCATTATACATTGCCTTCATCTTCCTTAGGTATTAAACCATCTTTAGAAGGCATACTTATAAGCTTCCTAAAGAAACACTAGTTTATACTCATTTTTTCTTAACTTATAGCTAGATTGAAACCTTACTAAGAATGCTAAATCAAGAAATTAAGACTAACCTTTTGATTATAAAGAACCAAGAACCAAACATACAAAGGTTAGAACTCTACAAAGTAAAATCTTATAAGTTTTAAGTTTGTTTAGTAAAGTTTAAAGGATAAGAACCATCTCTTAATTTGTATTAAACTAAATAAATTTCATAAATCTCTACATCTTTTTAATGAAGTTTGTTCCCCTTTATATATGACTACATATGATTCATACTTAAGTTGTAAAACTAACAACTACTACTTTAACTAGGAACTTTAAAATACTAATATTACTTTAATTGGAACCTTAATGTACTGCTTTGATCAAAACTCTAGGTAGTCATTAAGTTTGCATTAATGACCCCTAATTTACTTGTTTCAATGATTAGGAGCATATACATTGCATAATCATTTACATTTAGAGCGTAATGAATAAGAAAATTATTTTAGCTTTAAAGGAAATCAATTGATTTTTAACCTAACTTTAAGAAACTTTTGAAATGGTTATGATCAAGTTTTTTACTTGAAGGTTTTTTATTAATCTTTGAAAAGACTTCAAAGTTGAAGATTTTTATGTGTTATTTTAGGAAATTGAGTAGACAAAGAGTTGATATCAAGTAAACAATGACTTTAAAAATTGATTGAATTAGTGTATTATTGGTTTAGGACATTGATAGGACATTTGACTAATGAATGCGCTAATTGGTAGAACATCAATTATCTAAACGGTTTAGATCAACTAAGTGATGATGTTCTTAAAACTTGATAGAATGGGAGCCTATTAGTATAGGTATTTGGCTAGCTAATACTTAAACTAAAAGTGAATTGACTTACTTTTTGGTGAGTATCTATTAGTTAAACATTCCTAGAACTAGTTGTTATAAAAACTAGCTTAAAAGAGTAATGAATATTTGAGTTTTTTTTGGTACATATAGGCCATAATTGAATTATGGAAGAACATTTGGTGTTTTAGGGAGTTGCTAAGATCCTTGAGATGGTAGAGAGTGCACTTAAGTGCATGTTCATAATATATAACATATAGTAAGCTCTAGTTTGTTGGTATAAGTAAGAAAAGGAGATTTTAAGTTATATTTGATTATACTTATTTATCAATTAAGAAGAATTGTTAGGGAACATATTGTTTGGGCTCCTTTTGATTCTAAACAATATTTGTATAGATTTTCTCTTTATTTGTGTCAAAGTATTATATGGGAGATTTCTCTTACCTATTGAATCCAAAAGATAGTGAATTCTTAATGGAGCTTAAGGAGTGGTCATAGGCTAATGGCTATTTAATTTAGTTATAATAAATTTTTTTGTTATAATTTTTATTATGACCTTATCTGAATTTGCCATATTCATAAATTAGTATTGACAATTCATTCATTAAGTTTAAACAAAAGTCTAAAATTTATGCATATATAATTTACTTAATTCTCTTGTATGCTATCTAGGGACTAACATTTCTTTTAAAAAAATTTCCTCAATAACTTCTTAAACTTCCTAGTGGTGAAGATAATATCCTGCCCATCACTTGATAAAGTCTCTTCTACATCACTTGGTTATTCCTTTTGAGCTTTAAATTCCAAACTCTTCATCTTTGGAGCTAACTCCTCCAATTAAGTCTCATTTAGGCATATTTTATAGATGAAGAGAGATTTAATAAACTCCTTTAATGTAAGACATTCAAATGCTTGTCTTCTTACATAATCTCATCTTAGTGTTCTAAGCTTTATATAGAGACCTAAATAACTTTCTTATCATATCAATATCAATGTAAGATTTGGCTAAGCCTTTAAAAGAATTTATAATATCATTGAATTTAAAGCTCATGCTTAAGGTTCTTTGATCACGCTTTATCTATATAAGTACATATTAATATGTAAGCATGTAACTTTTCTCTCCTTGACTTAGTTAGTTTCTTCATATGTGAATTTTAGAGTATGCCAACTTAACATGGATACTTATTAAATTTATTTTTACCAAATGCATGAATTACAATGTGGATATCTTTACTATTATGTGAAATAAGCCAATTGTTATTGGTGCACTAGGTGTTAGAATTTAAACTTTCTTTCTTCTTTTAATTTCAATAGTATCCCAAATCTGAAGGACTATTTGGCTGGGTCTCTCTCTCTACCAGATGTTCATTTCTGGAGTATAAACCAGTTAAGAGCCATCTTCTTGTTTAACTATGCTCTATTTCACAACATAAAAACTACTCTCTTACCAATTGTATAATATAAGATACTTTGTTATCAGTCTCTGATATTTGTATTGAATAGTTTAAAGAATGAATATGATGTATTTATTACCTCTGTCTGTTATGGAATAGGAGAAATCTTATGTTCCTTAAATCCATAATAGATATTGTAATGTATGTTTTAGATATTAGTGTTTCAGCATTTGTTAATTACAAGTTTTGCTCTTTTTGAAATGATGCTTACAAAAATGTCAACATACATTCCTAGTGCTTTTTCTGCTAAATTTGATGGTTTTATTGTTATATTAATGCAATGGTTGTGGGATTTTATTCTTAAACATATTTCTTTTGTTAGGAAAACATCATAACTTTTAAGAGAATGATAAACATTTCACTTTCAACATCTTTAATTTGATGATGGTGAGAACGTATTTGCTGATAATAAGTGAAGATTACCCTTAAACTAATTAGATTGGGAGAAAAGGGTGGAGTTAATTTTTTTATTGTTATAAATACTCTGAAGGTAGAATTGGTTGTGATTGAGTTTTCTAATTGTGAATTCATATGGTAGGATTGTTGGTTTCAAATTGAAGGGGAAATGGTCAAAGACCTGTAAAAACTTAGGAGAAATGAAGGATCTAATGATGAAAAGATTTATACCTAGCCATCACTCTAGGGACTTAATGAAGATCAAGCATCCCAAATGGCTTCGAACATGCAAGAAGGAATGAGACATGTTAGGGAGTTTGGACAGTAAAGAGAAACACTTAACAACCACTATTTAAAGTAGGTTGGAACCATCACTATCTAGAAATCTCTGGTCATATCATTAGTTAAATAACAATCACAAATTTGTCGAGAAAAATAGCTTGGCTTTGCTCCAAATGTAGTAAATATGTTAACATTAGACAAATCTTTCTCTCAATGTAGAAATGCAAGTGGAACAATTTAACTCTAATCTTGATGCAAGTTATATCTAAACTCGTTAAACATTCAAGAGAATCTGATTTCGGCTCAATCTATATTGATTAAATGTTTTTATTATGTTGCTAATAAATACCACTCTTTTTGTATTTTAAGTCCTCCAAATTATTCTAGCAGGAGATCCTGACCCAGTGTAATCTTGCCAAATACATCATATAGAATCTTTATCGAAATGAAGAAACAATATTACCACGTTATGTGCTTGGGGTTACATGTTAGTGAATTGAACTATTACACGATGAAAAGCTGTCTTACTATTAAACAAAAGGAAATTGAAGGCTCATATTATTCACTAATCCTGCCTAGTAACTAGAAGATAGAAGTTTTATAGTTATTGGGTGAATCTGAAGAACTAAAAAGATGTAAATGATTTGACAAAACAAAAATAAGCCAATTCAAAGGTTTAGGACATCCTAATTGGATGACAATGGGTTGAGCTAGGGGTAGATCCAAGCTCAACCCCAAATCCATTCGAATTTATTCGATTCATCTATAAAAGACAATTATTTTGGTTTTGATTTTCTTAATTTTATAGATTAAAATAATGCCATTTTGAAATTTTTAATTAAAACAATGTCATTTTGGGAGGGGGTTCAGACCGAATTTTGAGTTGCTTCTATGACTCACACTGATCTAAATTTTAGTCATTTCAAACTTACGTGTTGACACCACATACAAGTAAAAGGATGAAAATTGTATTGGTCGAGTGTTTAATGGATTGAAATATTGACACCAAGCTGTCTACCATAACTCCTGAAAATTGTAACACAAATAATGTGAAGATTGAAAAGGTAAGGAATAAGTTACAATTTAAGAGCTTATTGGTTGGTAAGACGTTGTTTCATATGAATTATTTTGTGCATATTCTGAATTTGATTATGAAGGATGGGTTAGAGATGATAAAGGAGGCTACAAACTTGATCAAGGATAGTGTAGTATTATAAAGTACAACATATAAAAGAGTTGAAAATTTTAAAGAAACTACATGATAACTATGCATTCCATAGACAAGGAAGTTGGTATTGGATTGTCCTATTAGATAGAACTCAACCTTCAAGATATTAGAGTCAACAATCCTATATTTTAAGGTGCTTACCAGACTGGGACAAAGAGATTGTAGCACCCCAATCTCATAGGGCATATTTCCGAATACCGATGGTATTCAGGAACATACTCGAAAAGAGTGGCATGCTAGATCAATCAGTCAACTCATACTCATTGCAAAATTTTCATGCACATCAAACACATTTTCTGAAAAAAAATTTATAATCATTTTTGCCCATTTTTATTATTAAACATTTTCAATCACAAGTATTACAAATAATATACATATCATCATAATTTCAGTAATCACTTGGGCCCATTATAGAAACAAAACGTTTTAGTCACAACTGTTATTACAAACTAAATTCTAATATACATTGTACATAATTCATATATGTGTACAAATCCAACAGTTGTGGAAAACAAATCTTGAAATAAAATAACGGAAGACAAATGTAGATGTGAACTGATCCCAACCTCTATCTCTTATTCGAATGCAGTGGCTAGACTACAAATTTTCTAACTGGAGATCTCCTCTGAGCCTGAAAGACAACGTTGCAATTTTGGTGAGTTTTTTGAACTCCATTATTGAGCCCGCGTCTCGGTACTTATTTCATGGCCATATTACAAAAGGCCTTGTTGGAGGGCAAATGAGAAGAAAGTTGAAAGCATCAAAGAGGTAATGAAAAACTTGGGTGGGGCTTGGGTGACTTTAATAAAAATAAAATAAAAATGTCACGGCCTTGTAAGGTGTGCTGTGACTTCTCAAGTCACGGCTGTGACTTCTCAAGTCACGACTGTGCTCCATAATAGGAGGAGCTTGTGCACGATCGTGCACTCTTGGAATTCAAGAGCCAGTGCGCGATTGTGCTAATGCACGATCGTACACTCCTGATATACACACCAACTTGTAACAATCATATCTCTCAATTTTGATGTCCAAAAATTACAAACTTTATACTATTAGAAAGCTAAGAGAAATGAAGACAACTTTGTCTAATTATGCCTACATCAATACAGTTTATTCATGGAAGTCAAGACACAATTTTCTGTCCCCTTTTTCCTCTACTGCCTATTATACATTTTCATAAAAACCAAAAGACCTGAATCCAATAAGCACAAGCCATACTTACAAAATTCCCAACATAACAATTTACTTAAGAAAATCTATCCAAAAGCCATCAAACAACTCTTAATTTTATTCCCAGTCGAAAGTAACAACTTAACAAAGAAGAAAATTTGAACATGTTTAAAACAGAAATTCTTCAACTCTTCTTTCATTCCTCAAACAAAACAGGATTTCATTTCTCAAACAATGCAGAGTTTATACAAACTTTAATTACATATCATAAGCCACATCAGTAGTGTAATACAAAACATATATGAATGCTCATGCATGATATGTTTATAAAGCTACCAAAATGATCGAACTAACTTAGTTACAAAATTAGATTTTCTTGGAGTTTGCCAAAGTTCAATGATCTAATTATTTTGTACCTAAGGAGTGGGGGAAAATAATGGGATAAGCTGCAAAGCTTAGTGGTTAATACGCTTATAGCCATTGGTGACGAGTTGCACACAATCAAGCATGTATATTTATGTGTCTCATTTTAATCTAGCAATTAAATTATCCACAGTTCTAGCTCAAAGAACTCATAGACAAACATATTATCACATAAATCATGTCATGTATATGCAGCCATCAAAACATAACACTCAAATGTATGTCATGCTCAACCAAATCACAATGAAATGCATAATATAATGGCTTGAGAGAGTCCCATATAATGAAATGGAGAAACCGAAGTATACACCATGAATGAAATGAGTCTGATTCTTAGGAGCTCATATGCTATAAGCGGGTAGTCGGGAGAAGGCTTTAGGTCAACGTGCACTTGACGAACGAAATGGTATCTCTCTTGCCCGCACACAAGCAAATTTCGATGCTCACACATTTCATCACATATTCATTCTTTCATGCTTCTTGGACTTTTCAATTTTTCATCGATACAAATTGCATTAAAATCTTTCAAGCTTAACAAGATAGCAAATCACAGTGCATTTTTCCCACATTGACAATGATTCAAAGACAAGCATTTAAGCACACAAACATGTGAGAAGTCAGCCCATCATCACAATAACTATAAACATATTACCCACCTAATTAATAATAACTCCAAACTTAAGTTCGCCTTTTCTCTCACTCTTGGCTTGGATTTTCTTAGTTCCCTTCAAACAAACAAATTTTCATTCAAACAAATATAAAAATAGAAAATTCATAAAACTTTAATAATCAACTTTGAGCTTGGACTTAAGCTACTATTGGTTATCTAAGCTAGAAGAACTAAGATTTAGTTAAAAATTTATGAAAATCAAGAATAGGTTTCTTCTCTCCTTTCTCCCTTCATTTTCAATATATAAAACTCATTCTCACTAGTTTCTTCTTTTACCAAAGCGAGAAGAAAAGATAGAGAATACGTCAAAAAAACTCAACTGAACCTTTTCCTTCTTCTTCTTTCTCCTTTTTCTTTCTTTCCTTCTTCTTTCTATGCTTCGATTTCTCCTTCTTTTCTAGGTCTTTCTACAACTTTCTCTCTTTTTTTCTTCCTTTACGCAACTCTCTTCATCTTCTTTTCTTATTAATTTAAGACAACTTCTAACCCTTCCACATTTAATCTAATGCCTACTTACTCCCTAACTTAATTCTAACATTTCCATTTAATACTTGTAAACACATGTAAATAAAATTTATTCATGACTAAACACTAATAAATTCTCATTTAATAATTCTAACTTCTAAGAAAAAGTTTAGGGTCCAACATCAATGAGTGGACCATCCTCGATGGCTCACTCAAATCACATAACATGTCAGTTCATACTTCAAATTCACAAACATTTCATGTCAACATATAATGCACATCATTTCACCAATAATCACATAGCTGATAGGTGTGCATTAGGATATGTTTTTATAGGTAATTGGCATGTGTTTTCTAGCATAATTGTTGATTATTGTTCTAGTTTAGGATTCATTTTTTATGTTTTTGTTAAGTTTGATTTTCATTATTGTTCTTGTGTGTTTGATGTTAATTGAGGGCAAGAATTGACTATTTTTAGGTACGAAGAAGGAAGGAGCAACTTGGAGGGTGAACTAAAGATCAAAGAGGAGAAGAAATGAGGAGTGCATCTGTGACAAATTCCCATATTCATGGGAATCATGCAAATTCCCACGTGGGAATTATAGAAAAAAATGAGAGATGCGTCTGTAACAAATTCCCACACTCGTGGGAATCATGCCAATTCCCACAAGCGTGGGAATTACAATCTGAGGTAATCCGTGAGGCTTCATTAAACTTAGGATTTTTGGACTATAAAAGGAGAATTAAGCCTTCATCTTCAGAGGAGACGACACCCACCTGTAGAAACACCATCCTTAAGTGAAGAACACATGTTTAGAGTATTAAGGAAGAATTGAAGACAAGGATCATCATCAAATCGGGCAAAATAGCACATCAACACCAAAATTTCAGATTTTGGCAAAGAAGAGAAGGAGTCTTTCGATTCAATTTTCTGTCATTTTAATCTCTTCTATTCTTTGCAAAAATGGATTATTTGAATGTTAATGATGTTATGAAGACCATGTTAGGCTGATTTTATTTTAAGGATTGCTTTTGGAACTATTATGTTGAACTCCTATTTTATTGAATTGAATGCAATTGTCTTTGTTGATTGTTGTTTTTAATTGTCATCTTAAAACAAATCGAGAGAGTGAGTGAGATGAAATTTGTGTAGGATTGTACCATGAAAGTTGGAGACCTATAGACTAGTAATCATTAAGTTAATTGAATATTTAAAAGAGAGATCTCAATTAGTCAATTGATCACCCATATGATAGTTTGCTAATTAATTGAATCGGTAGAGTCATTGGGTAGGTTGAGAGATTGTCCAATTGATTCCCATTAATTTGATTAGGGATAAATAGTTACACCTTGAATGAGGGTAATTAATATATTCGAAAATCTAGGGTGAGACATAATTTAATCGATAAAATAGGAGGGAGACAAAATAGGGAAAAATTAATCTCTAGTATTTAGATTCTTGAATTTAGATTTTCTGCAATTCCGATATTGTCCATTATTACATTAGTCTTTTAATTTTAATTTAATTTTTCAGATTATTTGCATTTCATAATTTAGTTTTTTAAATAAAATTGTGTCTAAAGCGGTGTCTAGGCATCAATCCCTATGGGATTGATATCTGCTCTTTTTACTACAAGTCACGACCTGTTCACTTCTGATTTTTTGAGCGTAAAACAACTAGATAGGTTTTACCATAAATAATTTTTTAACACCATTATTGGGGATTGATTGTTGAGCATCGTGTTTAGTTTATATTACTTTGATTTAAGAGTTTTTGATACTTTTCCTTGTGTACTTGCAGGTGCATGAACACAAGGAGTACGCGAAAATCAACAAAAATTAGTAAAGAAGAAGTTTGGAGCGTAAAGTAGAGACACATCAAGACACCTTAGATTGAGGAATGAGAAATCTAAAGAGCTAGATGTTGAGAAGAAATAGAAAGAACAATCGTGGAAGATAATTATTATAGGGAGCAAGGAACTTTTGCAAATTACAATGAAGCGTAGTATGGTTGGGGAAGTACCAATTCTTATTAGAACATGTACACTGCGGGATGGCAGAACTACCCAGATTTTTATTGGTCCAACAATGCAAGTAATCACTTGGGACATCAAGACCTATTTGAATTTCAACAAGATCGAATTGGAGCGATGGAGAGTAAGTTTGACAAGTTTATGGAGATGTTTGGTTCCAAATTGGTAGCTCAAGAAGAGAACCAGAAGAGGATGTTTTTCAGCCAGGAGGAAAGTCAAAAGAGACTGGAAAAGAAATTCGATCAAATTCTTGAAAATCATACCACTTCTATTCACAACTTGGAGATTCAAGTAAGACAACTTTCCCGTGAATTTTATAAGAGAAGTGTGGAAAAATCTCTGAGAAATATGGAATTACATCAACTAAAGCAACTTGAGGCTATCACACTTAAGAATGAGGAAGAGCTAGAAGAACCAATGAAACACTATGTTGAACCCTACTTTATTGAAGAACAAGAGACGAAAAAAGAGATTGAAGAAAAGAATGCCAATCCTCCTTATTATTCACCAATTCTTGATATACCAAAAGTGCACATCGAAAAAGTTTGGATAGATGTTCATGAAAGAATTATATCTTTTGGATTGATGATGATCAAGAGACATTTAACATGAATGATGTATCTAAGAATCCAAAGGATAGTATCTCATTCAAGACAATTGATGTATTCAAATCTTCTAAAGAACAAACAGACGAAGAACATATGATAACAAACATCAAGTTTGAAGAAGTTATGAAAGTCTCTCTTCATGAAGAAGAAGAAGCAGAGGAGACGAAGGTGATTAAGGAAAAAAGAGAGCAACTCACCTTCGTACAGGACAAACTGTTTGACTCGATGGAAGATTCAGGGAGTTTTGTTATTCCCTATTTTATTGACAAATTGTTAATGACAAGGACATTGATGAAATTAATTGGTTTACTCAACTTTATCAATATTGTCCTTCTATTCATTTTGTAATTTGTGGCTTACTTACAAGCTAAAAACTGATGTTGAATAAAAAAGGTAGAAGCAAGCCGCTTATAATTGATCCTAGATGAATTTCCAATAAAAGAAGAGCGTCGAGCTACCAACGTTAAAAGAAGCGCTGCATGGGAGCCAACCCATAGAATTCTATTTCCTTCTGATTGTTTTGTTTTCCTATTTGTTTGTTTGCTTTCTTTAGTTATGATCATTTTTTAATTGAGTTTGATTGATGTTCATATTGATTTTGTTTAAATTTCAACTTGTTTTCTTTTCAAATTTCATGTTGATGATATTATCTTGAGGTGTTTGTAGGATTTGGGATCATGGAGAATTCATTTAAGCTTGGAAGAAGGTTTGAAATTATGAGGATCACTAATTCCTACATTTGTGGGAATTGAAGTGAATCCCACGAGCATGGGAAATCTCTCCAGAAAGTTTCTGGAGAGAAAACCCACGTCCATGGGAATTTTGGTGATTCCCACGAATGTGCGAATCCTCTTCAGAAATGTTTTGGAGAGGCATGGGAATCCCATCTAAAGGGAAACTTAAAGTTTCCCTCCCCTTTTTGTCTCTCACCCTATCTTCAAATTTTCATCCCCTCTCTCTCTATAACCCATGAAATTCTCTCCTCCCACTCTAACACTCTTCAATTTTCCTCTAGATTCTTGGTATTTTCTTCAACTCTTTCATTATTCTTACAATCCTTTCATCTTTTCATGCATTAATCATTAAAAAACACAAGGGTTTAGGTAAGATTTTGCTCTCTCTCTCTCTGTCTCTCTCTCTCACATTTTTTGCAGATTTTCTTCTTGTAATGAACCACCAAGGAAGATAATGGCTAGGAAACTGGTTGACAAATTCCAACTTCAAGTTTCCAGCGAAGGTAACACAACTTGGTAGCAATCTATCGGGCCTCATTTTCGATTTACTCAGAAGAAGAAGGTACGAGATTTCGCAAATTTAGGAATAGGGAAATAGTCACTTCTAGGTATTTTGATTTCGAAGTGCTAGAGAACATAGGAGTGAGATGACAACTTGAGCAACTAGCAGCAAATATAGGGTGCAATAGGTTTGTTCGATGCGATATACCTATTTATGCCACTATAACCTTAGGTCCTGTTTGGTTGGTAGGAAAGTAAAGTGAATTTAGAATCTGATTCTTCGAAAAATATAGATATTCACATGTTTGGATACTTATAAAAATTCTAATAGGAAAGTTGAATGGATTTTTATTATAGTTTTTGGTATGTAACAGTATTTTATGGAATGTAATTTAATTTTGACTTGCGTTTCCAATTATAACCCTACAAACCGAATAAAAATTGAAATCATTAAATAATGTTAATTTGTAACACAAGTTATATTACTAAATGTTAATTTTTTTCTTCATGATATTCTAATCATATAATATTGTGATATCATAAATATAGTATTGAAAAATACTAAAAAACTCAACCGAGTACAAAGATAAATCTTAAAATTCAAACCAAATATCAAAAAAAAATTAACATTGAAAATAAAAATAAAAATAATGAATTATTATTAAATTTATTATTATTATTAAATTTATTATTCTTAATATTATTAATTATTATTATTATTATTCTACTTATTATTAATTTTATTATTTTATCAATTATTTTTTTTTTATTTTTTTATTTATTATTATTATTATTATTATTTTCTACTAATTATTAATTATATTAATTTTATCAATTATATATATATTTTTATTATTAATTTTATTATAATTATGATTATTAATTTTATCATTATTATTAATTTTCTAATTATTATTATTCTTATTTTTTATTTTTATTAATTGTATTAATTACATTTATTATTATTATTATTATTATTATTATTATTATTATTATTATTATTTTCTACTAATTATTAATTATATTAATTTTATCAATTATATTTATATTTTTATTATTAATTTTATTATAATTATGATTATTAATTTTATCATTATTATTAATTTTATTTTTATTATTTTTATTAATTGTATTAATTACATTTATTATTATTATTATTATTATTATTATTATTATTATTATTATAAAAAGAGTTGTCGTAGAATTGGAAAGAATGAAGGTTAGAATTGGTTAGCGTATTTTTTAGATTAAATTCTTGAAGAAAGTAATCTAAATATCAAGGGGGTGAGGGGATTTAGAATCCAAGTAAAGCGCTACTATTTTCTCTAGATTGGGAAAGTTTTTTCTTTCCTAACTATTCAAAAAATGAATCAAACATTATAATATAAATTTTAAGAAAAAGATTACTTTCCTAAGCAAGAATCCATGCCATCCAAACAAGGCCTTAGAGTTTTTCGCAACAGTTCAGTGTAACCTCAAAATGGATGTGTTTTGGTTTAGGTTAGTTAGAAATGTTTTAAAACTTGATTATCCTATCATGCGTGAAATTTTCAGTTTATCGAATGCAAAAATTCTAGATGGTCACGTTGATTTTAATGTTGATTACTATTGGAAAACTCTCACAGGTGAAGAACATTTTGACTCACACAATGCACATAATTCTTTAATCTGTAATGCCGAACATTTTTTGTCGCATAAATTTATATATTTGACTGTATTTAATAAAACAGAAAGCAACAAATGCTTAGCCCAAGAGATTTTCTTTTCATCGTGCATGGATCGAAAAATTAAAATTAACACACCTTATAGGATTTTTTGATCACTAGTGAATTTGGTTAATAAAAAGAGTTCGTCTTTTGGGATGTCTCATATTGCTTCCGCTTTGGATGTGTTTTATAATGTTAATATGGAGAATTTGCGTACTCCCTATGATATGTTTGACATAGCCTATTTGAGGCGTTATAAGATTGTAGAGGTCTATTCTATGGAACTCCACAATTCTCAAACGCGCATTGCAGTGAGGAGTAGGAGGGGCACTAGTACAGTCGCATCCTGACCCTCCACATCCTGCGTAGCTCTGAAGCCTAAGGAGGAAGCAATAGAAGCAGAACTAAGTGCACTAGCAGAGGTCGATCGATTTCAAGAAATCCTCAACCAAATGGCCGCCAATCAACAACAGATGACATCCCAACCTAATGAGCTTGGCACTCAAATGCGGCAGGTTCATAAGGAGCAACGCAGCTTGAAGAAAAGGTTCCTCAACTTCTATCGGCGGACCAACTTTGAAGCTCCTTCGCCTACACCATCGCCACCATCATCTCCATAAGCCACTTCTTACATTAAACTTTTCATTTGTGTCATTTTCTTTTGTTTAATTTCCTGTCATTTCTATTTGGTTCGATTTTATTTTCTTTTGTGTGGTTTTATGTCTTTTGTTTATTTTCGTGTCATTGTTTTTGTTTGTTTTATTTGAGGTCATTTTCTTATTGGTTGTTATTTTGTCACATTAAGGACAATGTGATCTTTAAGTGTGAGGAGGTGTCATTGACTTTCTTAATTGCATTGTTTGCATTTTGTTAATTAGGATACATGTTTAGGCATATTATGTTGGATTGCGTATGACCCGAGTATTCACAATACGCTGCGGAAGAGACCATAACACAACACAATGTATAACCAAAAACATATAGGATGCGCAAAAAT
>JANQBM010000009.1:22950569-22977157 GCA_025594535.1 Erythroxylum domingense | reverse complement strand
GATGGTCACTCACTGAGTTTGCAAAACTCACCCAAAATTTGCAATTATTTTTCAGGACTCAGAAGAATACCCCGTTAAGTAACGGGAGTATGATTATTGCATGCAAGTCCGGGATAGAGGACGGGATCAGTTCGCGTCTGCATTGTATTTCTTTATTTTGCACTGAATTGTATATTCCGCAAAATGTTGTTTTATTTGTAATCAAATATTACAGTTTGTAATAATTTTGGGAAATTGAAATGTTTGTATTTTGTAATATGAAATTGGCCCAAATGGCTAATAAAAGTTTCTATTGATTACAGTGTTTTGTATCAAATGGTTATCAAACAACGCAGAACGTTTTGGTTATCGATTTTCTGTACTTTATGTTTGTGGTTTTTAAAAAAAAAATATATACCAACTTTTGTTTAGTGATGTGGCACACCACTCTTGCGGGACACGGACTCGGATGTCACCATCGATATCGGGTTCGGGTCCAGCGGGAGTGGGGTGTTACACTAATTCATCTCATTTTAAGACACCAGAGTACTCTTTTTCATTAGCTTCAAACTCATTTTAACTCATTTCTATAACACCCAAAGTAATACACATTAATACAAAAAAACATCCATTCATCTATTCAATTTTTTGCACTTTTTCTACACCATTATAGGGATCATTCTATCTCAAATCATCACTACACCATCTTATGAATCATTAATCATCATATATATACAAAAGCAAGACATTTATACATATCTCAAATCATTACTACACCATCTTATGAATCATTAATCATCATATATATACAAAAGCAAGACATTTATACATCCATTTCTTAATTCACGTTATAGAATATGATCAAATCCATTTAACTCATCAATCTATCACTAACCATCATCATACATGTTCATTTAACAAATCATAGAGAACAATATGTTACTTATTTGTTTTAGCTTCAAGATCTTCAAATCACAGTTAACCCTAGCTTCCAAGTATCAATCGATCATCATCATAGAGGTGGTATGGTTAGGTCTTGTAGTGACAAATGAAGAAGACAAGAAGATGGAAATATTAAGAAAATGGATGAGAGCAAGCTTCAAGGTCGTGAGGTGAGATGGGTATCGTGAATGGAGAAGATGAAGAGTGGAGAAGATGAAGAAAAGAAGCATGTGTCGTGAAACAAGAATGAAAGAGAATAAAAATGTTAGTCTTTCATATGTAAGAATAGTGTGGGACGAGTGGTGAGTGCTAATGACACTTGTCACTACAACTTATCACCTTCTTATGGTCTCATTTGAACTCTTTTTTAAAACTAGTCAATTTGTCTCCAATTTTTAATCCAATTGACTCCTAATTTTCAATGACATATGTCATTAAATCGTAATGTCACTTATCAAAAATTTCTATTGCCATTTACTATTTATTTCTACTATCATTTATCAATTGTCTTGCCACTTGACATTTTTTCTAGTCTAAAAATACCCTTAATCTTAAAAAATTCTCAAATTTTACCAAAAAATATAAATCAATACTTATACACACTAAATCAATTTTCAAGATATATGATCCACAATTCAAAATATAATCATATTTATAAATCAATTATATCCAGTAAATGTCAAATGAGTGTGTGAACAATCATTGTAATGTGTGCAATAATCAAATTCACATATATGTATGCTATATTATGCAAGAGCATGAAGTGCATTTCCTAATTTTCTCATTGATGTCTCTCTTGTACAGTATTCTAGGGTCTAACCCTTAGCATGAAAAAACGGGATGTTACAGAGATTCTTAGTATACTTGTTTGCATACAGAAGAGCAATAAGAGTTGGCTAAAGAACTTTGTATGAAGTTGAAAATATTTTATGCTGCTACTAAATTGTTCTCAGGAACAAAATATCCAACTTCTCGGGTTGCTTTAACAATACGTGCAATATTAAGAAAGCTTTACCTGATTGGATATTTGATTCTAATAAGATGATATGAATTATAGTAAAGTAGATAAAGCTCAATTCTTACTAGTTTATGGTCAGACATGTTATGAAAGTCATTTCTATATTAGACTTAAGATATAAGTTAGAAGGGTTTATTTTTATTTTGATATATTAAATGGCAATCGACCTCAAGAGCATTTTAATGTTACTAAACAATTTTGGTATTATTTGTTTAATAATTATCAACTAAGATTGGATAAAAATTAGGATCGCAATAGTTCAAATTGTTTAGCTTTGACTTTACATTCAAGTTTAGCTTCTTCTAAGAACAATGTGAAATCGTCATTTGTAAAATTCACGAAAGAAAAAACGGTCTGGAATTCTTACAATATGTTGGAGTTGGACAAATATTTGATGGTAGATTGTGTGACTGAAATTGAAGGTACGGAGTTCGAAACATTGCTATGGTGTAAGAACCACAGAAATGATTTATCTATTATGCAAATAATTGCACAATACCTCTTAGCAATTTCAGCTTCTACTGTCGCTTTAAAGTCTACTTTTAGTATTAGCAGTTGGTTTACTAGTCCCATCGTACTCAACTTCATCTTAGTACTATAGAAGCTCTTATGAGTGCCCAAATTTAGTTTGATGATGAAAATATTAAGGATAAACTCTAATCTTTATAATATATCAGTGTTGTCATTATCTTATCTTATATTGTCTTTTATTTTTATATTAATATATGTACTAATATAGGGGGACCAGTTATTCAAAAGAAAAATATTTCAAAAAAATATTCGATGATGAAGGTATATTTAATTATTTATTATTATGTGTTTAATATTCATTTGATGCATATTACACTATTATATATAATTTAAATAATGATGTTTCTACATGCAGATGAAGCAGTCAAACTATTAACGATCCTAATTATAACATCTCCTTACCTCTACTGCAAGTTTGTTATCTTTAGTCTTTGTTTTTGGAATTACTTATTTTTCATGTGATTGATTTATTTTTTATAATTGAAGATATAATTATTTACTTATGTCCTTGCTTGTTTACTCTACTCAACTTCAATATCTATTCTTCGGTCTCCACTCTCCAATATTAATTGATAATTTTATTTTGACTTAGTGCAAATCGTATCATTAAAAATTTTAGATTATATTGGTGCGATAATACTCTTTTTGTTTTGATGATAAAATGATTTTCATAATATTGCTATTTTATTTGTTATGAATGTACTTATATTTCATATATAATATTTTGGTTTACTCTTTTTAAAATTAAATTTAGTTTGAACTTATTGATTTCAAAATTTTATGTACATTTAATATAATTTTAAAGAAATTTATTTTCATTAAGCAATTGTATTAATTAAATAAATATTATATTTCTCATATATAATCTTTTATTTCACTTTTTTGTAATAAATTTAGTTTAAACTTATTCATTTCAAAATTTTATGAACATTGAATATATACGTTTAAGAAAAATTCATTTTCATTAAGTAATTGTATCTGCTAAATGAATGTTACATTTTAATATATAATCTTTTTAGTTTATTTTCTTTTATAATAATTTTAATTTCTAATCCCGATCGGGTTCATCATCCTGAGGTCCAAGCCACTGCCAATGCGAGTGCTTTCCTATTTAGCTTGCTGTCAGTTCGCAGCTTCTCCCTAAGACGTCATCAACATCAGTGCGAGCTACACTATCTTCTATCTCAAACAAGCGGAAGTGATTAGTTTCAAATATATACATATAAGTTTGGATTTGAGAATCAATATACTGCACCTGGAGATGTTTCAATGTTCAGTCTCTCTCCCTTCTTGGGTATCAATAACGTCTTTCCCCTTGTTTTTCACTCAACGAGAACTTTCGATTTCTGTCATCGTTTGTAGGACCCCATCTCCCTTTCTAGCTTCGTATCTTCTTGATGTGGATGAATAGATCATGATTCCAATCAACTTTCTTTTCTTTTTTTTTTAAATTTGACTGGATGTCGACAATCGCTGACAAAAGTTCCCCAATCACTCACCGGATCCTGAAATATTATTCTAATGTGATTACTTAGTTGAATTCTCCACATTTTACCAAGTTATAGCAGGTCCTAATTATTGAAAACAACAACAATAATCTAGTAAACGAGAAATCTTGAGGTTCTAGCAGTGAACATGGCAAACGGTCATATGGAGTCATTTACAGCTGAATCAGTCAAATTAAGCATAGTCGGGACTTGTTCCATTATATTAGAAAACACTTCACTGATACACAAATGCATAGTATACTGTCCGGAAACACTTCTGGTGAAAATGGGATCTGTGTTCAAAGCTTACGTACATCCAACGCATTCTGTCCGGTTTCAACCGCTACTCACGAATGATGCTAAAAAGCTATAATAAGCCAAAGAGCAAACAGAGCAACTTATATGGAGAAGCCATAATCGAGAAAATAGCATTCAAGATCTCCACGAGCTTGCTGGTAATGTCTTGTTTACCAGTTTAAAGTAGTGTTCAATTTTGGCGGGAAATGCAATTCGCTGATTCCGGCTTACGGAACACTGAACTTGTTCGGGGTGCGTGCTTAATACCAAGCAGTTGCTATTTTTACGAATAGGCAATATTGCCCCCGCTTTTATATGCCAAATTACGTCTGTAACACAAAACTGCCTCACCAAAAGATAACATTGGCATACAACACCCCAGCGGCCAGACCACCATGACCTCTCTCACTGATTTCTCTGTTCTCCGGTCAACGCCGTCCCTCACTCCCCCATTCTCCATTTCCACCAGCATTCGCAGGCGGTTTACGCTCCGATGCTCAGTCACTGAGTCTTCTTCACCGAAGACAGTGTCACCGTCCCAATCCGACGGCGGACAATTGGACTGTGTTGTTGTCGGCGGCGGAATCAGTGGCCTCTGTATCGCTCAGGCTCTCGCGACAAAGCACAGAGACTTAGCTCGCAATGTAATTGTCACGGAAGCCAGAGACCGCGTTGGTGGCAACATCACGACCGTTGAACGAGAAGGGTATCTCTGGGAGGAGGGTCCCAACAGCTTCCAGCCGTCCGATCCCATGCTCACTATGGTGGTAAGTGGTTGAGATTAACTTTACTCCACAGAATTCTGTAGAATTTAATAGATTGATATTTGGTGCTATTGTATTGCAGGTGGATAGTGGATTGAAGGATGATTTAGTTTTGGGGGATCCCAATGCGCCGCGTTTTGTGTTTTGGGAGGGGAAATTGAGGGCAGTACCATCTAAGCCTACTGATTTGCCCTTCTTTGACTTGATGAGCATTGGCGGGAAGGTAAGAGCTGGATTTGGTGCTCTCGGACTGAGACCTTCACCACCAGTGAGTCCTCTTGAGCTTTGAATAACACTACAAATGCATGGCATTGTTTGTTTGTTGCATTTAAAATG
This sequence comes from Erythroxylum domingense, assembly GCA_025594535.1. Taxonomy (NCBI): domain Eukaryota; kingdom Viridiplantae; phylum Streptophyta; class Magnoliopsida; order Malpighiales; family Erythroxylaceae; genus Erythroxylum; species Erythroxylum domingense. Next base: position 22,971,803 of record JANQBM010000009.1, on the reverse strand, counting down.
GTGGTACTCTAATGAATTGGTCTTATCTTGATGTTAAAACTTTGACCAAGGTTATAGGGGCATGAGGAATCAGTTGAAGAGTTTGTTCGGCGTAACCTTGGTGATGAGGTCTTTGAGCGTTTGATTGAGCCATTTTGTTCAGGTTATTAATTACCTGATCTGCCCAACGATGTTTTTACAACTTGCATGGACCACATGGTTACATTTGTTGGTTGTTAGGTATATCTGAACATTCTTCTGATACATAGGCGTTTATGCCGGTGATCCTTCAAAACTGAGCATGAAAGCAGCTTTTGGGAAAGTTTGGAATCTGGAGCAAAATGGTGGTAGCATTATTGTTGGAACTATCAAAACCATCCAGGAGAGAAAGAATGCTCCAAAGGCGCCGAGAGATCCGTAATAATAATTCTCTCGTTTCTTATGTCACATCTGATTGACACTGGTTTATTTACTTCTTCTTTCAGTTTCTTATACTTAGTAATGTTGTAGACGTTTGCCAAAACCCAAGGGCCAGACAGTAGGATCTTTCAGAAAGGGACTTGCTATGCTGCCTGATGCTATTGCAGCTCGGTAAGCTCCACGTGTTGCTTCACGAGAAAGATGCTCTACATGGATTTTAGTTGCTAAAATGCTATTAGAGAATTGCCCCATTGTGATTCATTTTTGTTTTTGGGGTCCTTGTTGATTGAGTCAATATCTGCAGGTTGGGTGGCAATGTTAAGTTATCTTGGAAACTTTCCAGCATCGTTAAGTTGGATAATGGTGGTTACAATTTGACCTACGAAACACCAAAAGGATTGGTTTCTCTGCAAAGCAAAACTGTTGTTCTGACCGTTCCATCCCATATTGCTAGCAGTCTATTGCATCCTCTTTCTGTATGTTCTTTTTCAGTGTTTTATACTTCTATATGTGGTGCTCGTCACTTGTGGAATGTTCTTTAATAGACGACAGCAAATATCCTTTTCTTTTTAGTTTTGATCTGTGATGAACTTGTCATGTTGAGTTGGTGAATCCAGGTTACTGTAGTTCATGCAACTAATTTATCAGCTCTCGATGACCTCCTGTATAAAATAAACATTATAATTGCATTTCTAGTTATTATTATTTGTCCCAAATGTCTGTCTAAGAAGTAACCACCTATAAAAACTTGACTGACTTCATTTTTATTGCTTTTCTCATGAATTAATTGTTTAGATAAAGGGTATGGTAGCTTTTTTTTTTTTTTGGTTTCTTGAGAATTAGTATGCCAGTTGACCTATAGTTTTGCTTTGTCAAAGTTTCGTTGAAACTGTTGCATATAATATCTCAGAATGTATTTATGTCTTCCATGGATTATCTTCTTAATAGGCTGGGGCTGCTGATGCGCTATCAAAATTTTATTACCCACCAGTTGCAGCAGTCTCTGTATCATACCCAAAAGGAGCAATCCGACAAGAATGCTTAATAGATGGTGAGCTTAAGGGGTTTGGCCAGCTGCATCCACGCAGCCAAGGGATTGAAACTTTAGGTGACTATTGGACTTCTCACTAACTCATATATTCCTTTTAACTCATCTTAAACTATCAGTCACTAAAGTCCTGCCTAAGTTTTAAGTCTGAAAAGATTCTTACTGAAGTGTACTAGTGATTCATGTCCAATTTCTCAATTGATCCGGATTTCTGCAGGTACAATATATAGCAGCTCACTTTTTCCTAATCGTGCACCTGCTGGAAAGGTTTTGCTCTTGAACTACATTGGGGGTGCTACCAACCCGGGAATTTTATCTAAGGTAAGCAATATACAAAGATTGTTTTGATTTACAAACCCAGAATGTCCAAGAACAATACAAGAGGAAGCCATTTTGATGCTGAATATGTTGACGCTGTTAATACCGGCCCTGTCGTGTATTTTCAGCTGTGTTCCTCCTTTGGATATTTAATTTAGTTCTTATGATGTTGCCCATAGCATTATCTATCACTTTGGCCACACATGGGTAATACTTTATCAAGCACGGGGTATATTTAAATGTAGTGGGCAGGATAACCACGGAGTCATCTAAAAGATACGTCATGTGTTCAGTTATGAGGGCATTGATCAGTGTCTCATGAGCAAAATCCTAAGGGGACAAGGTTTGTCTTCACATTATTGTTCAAGTAGTCTGTCCCCTTCGGATCATGACTAGAGACTAGCATAATTTTGTAAGCTACAACTCTTGGGTGGAGTCGTCTCTCAAATCAATTGACCTTTTCCATGCTTTCTGTTGTTTCAACTTCTTTTCTAATTCCCTTTTATTAACTCCCCTTTTCAGACAGAGAGTGAGCTTGTAGAAGCAGTTGACCGGGATTTGAGGAGGATGCTCATAAAACCGAATGCGAAGGATCCATTTGTCCTGGGTGTGAGAGTCTGGCCACAAGCTATTCCCCAGTTCTTAGTTGGTCATTTGGATATCCTGGATACGGTAAAAATTGCCCTCAAGAACACTGGCTTGGAAGGGCTGTTTCTGGGAGGCAACTATGTATCTGGTGTAGCTTTAGGACGATGTGTAGAAGGAGCCTATGAGGTTGCATCTGATGTGACCAATTTCCTCTCCCACTATGCTTATAAATAGTAGATGCCGAGTGATCCTCCTGGAAAAGGTTTTGCAGACAGTTAGTTGCTTACAGTGTCGCTAGTCAGTTTTTTAGTTATCTAATGCCACTCTTATTTTTGCTTGTTTAATTCCCCAATTCTTAATAAGATTTGTTTCTGTGGCTGCGGGAGGAGGCAACACCATTGTAGCAGATATCATCTCCGCCTGTGAGGCAATAAGATCTGCCAGCGTCCTTCAGCCGTTTAAGGGCACGTGCAATGTTTGTTAAATCTTTGACAATACTAGTAAGGTAAAAATTGAATGAAAGCAAATTTAGGACTTGAAAACCTGAGAGCAAATGAGCAACTAAGGTTGGCAACGGCCGATCTTGTTTGAGCAGCCTAAAGTTTGATTTAATTTTAAATAAAATAAAATAATTTTAATAATAAAGCTTTTTAGTTATTGGATAAAACAAAATAGTTTTGATTTGAATCGATATTCTTGAATTTAATTTAAAATATTTCAAATCATTGACTTCGGCTATTTTGAAATAGCACTTTCTCTTTTCTACAATAGTATAAATTGCAGCAGTAGGATATATTTGAAAGATATTGATTATATATAGCATTAGTTTACTTTACATGAAAACATTTATTTGAAATTTTAGTGTTAGAGATTCTTGCGCTTGAGTTTCAAACTCTTTTCGCCTTTTTCTTTTTTTTCTTTACCTATCATTTTAGTATCAGAGCAAGTTTTTGATCTAACACGGTGTCCACTCGAGCCTCTTCTGCAAAGAATAACCCAACAAATTCTCCTACAATTTTCCCAACCAATCTAAACCCACCAAAGCTATGACACAGCAATTATCATTTGATTGCATCTCGACTTGAAGCTCTTAACACTTTGGCAACTAATGTAGTCAAATTCAAAGCCCAAGACAATGTGCTCATCATGTAGAGAATAGGCTAAGGGATCCAACAAAGGCAAAGCCAAGGAAAATTGCCTCAATTCATAAGAAAGAAGTAGAATTCAATAGGTAGAGGAAGCAGATGATGGTATGGAAAACCTAGGGGGATACTAGAATTTTACGACCTTGTGTGAAAATGGCCAAATTTTGTGGATGGATTTTGAAAGTAGCAAAATATTTTTGCTACTACGAAATTTCGGATGATTTTAAGGTTGAAATCGCTTTCATATATTTGGAAGGTGATGGACTTGATTTATTCATATGGATTAATGGACAAAATGTAATCCCTACTGGGAAGAGTTAGTAACAATGTTGCAAGAACATTATGGACCAACAAAGATTCAAAATTCATATGAGTATTTCCGTGCCATTAAACAAACCAGATCTGTTCATGAATATAGGCAAGAATTTTTCAGATATGATGCTTGTGTTCATGATTGGATTAAATCTCTTAGGAGTTTTCCTTAATGGCCTGGAAGAAGAATTGATCTCAGATATGAGAATCCATAAGCCAAGATGTTTTTATAAGGTCATAAGTTTGCCCTTGAATTCGAAGCAAAAAATAAAGGTCCAAAAGTGCCCATCCCCACCTCAAATAAGTCCAACCTACCTTCACCTTCATTTTCAAGCTCCTAAGATATTCAATAAACTCTCTCTCCATCCTAACACAACCTATATATAGACGAACATATTATAGCACCATCGACATTGACCAAAACTTGGGATGTCGAAAGACAATTTAGACCTGACAAGTATCATTGTAACAAAAAAAAGTAACCCACTTTATTACTACTCAAAATCACAAGTGGGGATGAACAAGATGCAGAAGGAGGAGACACTAACATTAGTATGGCAGTTTGCGGTGGAGAAGAAATTTCACAAGATTTGGTTGAGATGTTGTTTCATGTGATATTGGGTAAGGCTTCAAGCACAACTATGAAACTCAAGGCAAACCTTTTGAATAACAATGGTTCCATTGGCAATTTCTTTACAAAACCACTTATAAAGGAGTTGGGTTTAGCAGTAGAAGTAGTAACAATTTTTAGAGTGGAGATAGAGAATATGGACATAATCGGATGTAATATGATTTGCCCTAATATTTTTGTACAACTAACAAGCTGTTTGGTTTAGGGGAATGACTATTACATTCCTCGTTTATTCCTGGTAATAACTTATTACATTGTTTGGTTAAAAAAAAGATACAGAATAGATAATCCTAATGTTTAGTTATTCTTTCAATTTGCAGAATACCTAAGGCAATCCCTACCCTTATCTTTATCTATTTCGAGCACGTCAAGAATAGATGTCATGACTTGAGGACAAAATTATCCTTTTATACCACAAAAGAGACTCGTCCATCTCCCAACCTTCAAGCAATTCTCTTCTCCAGCCCAGCCTTTGATCATCTGTCTCTCTCTTTTGGGTAAGTTAAAAATGTTCTTTCCCAACAAGTTTTGTCCCTCTCTGCAATCGTCACCACTTCTGTTCAACTTGTTTGTGCTTTAAGATCTCTTGTTTCCTTGTTTGGTGCATGAGGTGGATCGATTTCTTTTAACTTTTTGGGCTCTTCTAGTTTCATCATTTTTTTATTGTTTGTGTTCTTAAATCTCATCGACAGTTTAATGCTGCTTCTTCTTCTTCATTTTTTGGGTTTTGCTCTTCACTCTGAACTTGAAATTTCTTTTCTTTTTTACAGTTTAAGATCTGTTGGTTCCTTGCTCTTTCAGTATGCATAGTTTTGGGCCATAAAACTAATCTCTGAATCTGAGTTGGGTATTGTAAAAACGTTATTAAAACCATCTTCACACTATAATAAACTTATGACACTTTATTGCCTACCATTGTCCACTACTTCATAGAAACGAACGTCATTTTATATTCTTAGCGTATTGTTGAGCTTACTTATTGTCTTCCAATGGATTTGGTTTGGAGAGGTTGGTCTCTTGAGAATGGATCCTATACATGAAACGGGAGAGCTTGTAGGACTTGGCAGAACAATCACATGAGGAAAGTAACGAGTAAACAATTATCAATATAGATAAATGAAAATTTAGTACTTCTATGAATTTGTTTGAATGTGGAGTTCATCATAGTTAAGAATGCTAGCTCATATGTTGTTAACTTCCTCACATTCTGGACAGATTCAGAACACAATACCTTGTTTAATTGTTCCAAATTGTATCTAACAGTTGTTCTACTGTGGTGTTTGGATTTGCCACTTTCAACTGCATCCACGTTGCTTTCTACTGAAATTAGTCTATTGAAGTATCCTTAAAATATTTACTCTTTTCTATATTCCTCTGTAACTTCCTAGCAGAGATTATATTCCAAAGACATGTAAAATGTTAAAATGAAATTACTGTCTTTATACTTGCCTGAGAAAGTTAATGCTTCTTCTTTTTTCTAGGTTTTGCTCTTCACTTCGAACCTCCCCTTGTCTATATGAAATTTCTTTTCTTCTTTTCTTTTTTCAGAACTTGATTTTGTTCCTTTGAAATGCTCAATTCTAGGGCAGCTTATGAGTTGGTTTAAATGGAAGGCCTCTAGGAAGGAGAAAGTGGTCGTAACAAGTTTTTGTTTTCCAATTGAGAAAGTGGATATTTGAAGCACTAGAGTTGAGAAGTAGTTACTGGTTTTAGTTTCTCATCCATGAGGCTATAGTCTTTTTTCTTTGACCTATAGAGTGGAACTTGAATAATAATAATAATAATAATAATAGTAGTAGTAGTAGTAATAGTAGTAGTCGTCGTAGTAGTGGTGGTGGTAGTCATAGTCGTAGTAGTAGTGATGGTGGTGGTGGTGGTGGTAGTAGTAGTAGTAGTAGTAGTAGTAAATGGATATTTGAAGCACTAGAGTTGAGAAGTAGTTACTGGTTTTAGTTTCTCATCCATGAGGCTATAGTCTTTAGTAGTAGTAGTAGTAGTAGTAGTAGTAGTAGTAGTAAGTAGTTAGTAAGGACTACAATAGATATTTTGGTCTTTTTATTAGTTATTTCTTTGTCAATCCAATCTTATGTTTTCAAACCAAACATTAGTATAGAAATTCTTTAGCAATAAAATCAACTAAATAATACCTATTTCATTCCATTTCTCATATATTTTATTTCTAAGAATAATTATTTCATTCCTTATCTATTCAAGCAAGTAAACCAAACACCACTTAAGAGGAATAAAAATCACCCAAGATTATTTTCCCTTTTCAATTAGAGGAGCAGATGTTGCTCTGGGTATCAAATGATTGGTCTCACTTAATACTGTACAAACTAGTTGGAAGGAGATGTTCATAATTTTTATCTGGATGGTAAAACATACAAGTTGCAGGGCATTCCTCTAACAACTAACACAGCGATATCTCTTCAATCCTGCTTTAAGGTGGCGGCACTCCCAGGTAACTCAAATTCCTCTATGATCATTCAATCAATTTTATCAAATTATCAGGATGTTTTTGTGTAAGTCTCCATACTACCACTTATCTAATCCCACACCCATGTCATTCCACTATTACATAACTCATCTCCTCTGAATATCAGACCCTACTATTATTCTTAGGTCTAAAAAATAAAGATTGAAAATTAGGTCAATGCACTTTTAGCTTCAGGTTTTATTTGCCCCAACTCTAACCCTTTTGCCAATCTTATCTTGTTAGTTAAGAAAAAAGATCATTTATGAAGGTTTTGCATCAATTATTGAAATTTAAACTAGCTCACATGATCTAAATGAATAATGAACTCCTTTGGCTATAAGTAGTGTTGTTATGTTTGTAAAGTCCTCATCAATGCATATAATTCCTTATCATATGTTAGGTAATTTAAGGCTGCTCTACTAAGCTTCTCAATAAAGTAAGCAATTAATATGAAATCCTATATTAAAATAGCTCATATGTCAATTCCCAATGCGTCATTCATTCTAAAAAACTCTATCAAAGTTAGTTGAAGAAAGAAAAGGTGCATTGATCAACTTATCTTTCAAAATATTAAAGGCTTTTTTTCATGCACATCAGTCTACTTAAACATAACATTCTTTTTAACGAGTTCATTTAGAGATGTTATAAAACTAAAATCCTTTACAAACCTTTTATAAAAACTTATGAAGCCATGAAAACTTTGCACCTCATTCACATTATTAGGTGTAGACTACTCCTTAATTGCCTTTATCTTTTCCTCATTTACACTAATTCCATTTGCACTCATAGTAAAACTAAGAAATATAACAAATTCTATATAAAATGTGATCTTCTTCAAATTAGCATAAAACTTATATTCCCTTAAAGCACAAAGCACGGAATGCAAATGTTTGATATGGTCATCCAAAGTCTTGTTATACATTAAAATATCATCAAAGTAGACAACAATAAATTGTCTGATAGAAGGTCACAAAACATAGTTGATTAATCTCATGAAAGTGTTTGATGTATTAGTTAATCAAAAGGCAATACCAAACTCATAAAAACTATATTTTATTTTTAAAAACAGTTTCCCATTTGTCTTCCACTTTTATATGAATTTGATAATACCCACTTTTTAAATTGATCTTTAACAACAAGCAATAATCATATAACTCATTAAGCATATAATCTAATCTTGGTATAGGATGTATATATTTTACCGTTGTTAATGGCTCAACAAACCGCACATATATGCCATACTCCATCTCTCTTTAGTACTAGAATTACAAGAACCAAACATAGGCTAAGACTCTCCTCCATGAACCTTTTGTCTATAAACTCATCTACTTTCTTTCAAATAACTTGAGTCTCTTTTGGATTAGCTCTATAAGATGTTCTATTAGGGGTTGTTGAACTTGGGATGAAATCGATTTGATGATTAATTGCTCTTAAAGCCCGTAATCCTTGCGATAACTCCTCATGGAATAAATCAGCAAATTCTTATAATAAAGATGTAACAACACTAGGAAAAGAAAGACTAAGCTTGTTAGTTGAAAGGTGCACATCCTTGTACATAAGTATAAGTAGTTGTTGCCTTTCTAACAAAACATTATTGACCTCACCACTACTAGCATAGGCATTAACCTTCTTTATTTTAAGTCTCACAATCTAACTTTCTTCTCTCATTGCTGACTATTTTGCTCTTTTCACTCTTTTTCACACTTTCACACTTTTTATCACTCTCACTCTTTTCTTGAGCATTCATTTTCTTTTCTCTCAATTTATATTCTCTTGATATCCTAATCTAATCACCATATGTTTCTCATGGTTTGAGAAGTGTTAAGATCATATATCAATTGTTCATAACAAAAGAGTAATTGTTGTTACACCCTTCTTGTTGAACTTTTTTATCAAACTATCATCGGCACCCTAAAAGAAGATGACTAACATGCATTGGTGCTATATCACATAGAATCTCATCATTGTAACTACCAATAAAAAATGCCACTAGAACTTGTTTTGTCACTTTTAACTTTCTTACACTTATTTAACCATTACAACTTGTATGATTTTAGATGCTTTAGAGTTGTCAACTTCAGTTTATCAAACAATAAAGTGCTATCAACAGTAGTACAATTCTCACTCTCTATGATCATGATATATACCTTACTATTCATGTGACATCGAGTATGAAAGATATGCTCATGTTGGGCCTCATCACTTTCATCCTTAGGCTAAATGTTTAAGAGTTCGCCTAGTGATAAGCAATTCTCCACTTACCGGACCTTCACTATCTACATCACTACAATCTTCCAATGGCAGTGTTTTATTATCGCTTAAGCTAACACTCTCTACCTCACTATTGTATAAAATAACCATAGTTCTTTTATTTGGGCATTGAAAGGCAATATGCTCAATCTCTTGATACTTGAAATACTTAAAATCATATGATTTATAGGAGGGTTTCGTTTTAATTTTATTGTTAAAAGAAGAAACTAAATCTTTGACTTTCACATCATTTTTTGGTTTTGAAGTAGTTTTACTATCCTTCCAGTTTGACCTTTGTGAAGAGTTAGAAATTGAAATAGATTTGGAAGTTCCCCTATACTTTAATTACCTATATACCTTAATGATCTTGTATAACAAATGCTTCATCTCTATATAATGTTGTAAGTCAACTACATCTGCAATCTCCCTATTCAAACTATTAATGAATATAATCGTAGTAGCTTCTCAATCCTCTTCAAAATTAGCCATAATCATGGATACCTTCATCTCCTCGTAGTATTCCTCTACACTCATGGAACCTTGAGTCAAACTCTGTAACTTGTTACACAAAACTCGATAGTAATAGTTAGGTATGAACTGTTTATGCATTACTGCCTTCATCTTTTCTCATAACCAAATAGGTTTCTCTCCATTCCTATACCTATTAAGCACCATTTGATCCCACCAAATGATAGCATAATCTTTGAATTCTACCGCTGCCAATTTAACACCATTTGATCCCACCAAATGCTAGCATAATCTGTGAATTCAACTGCTCCCAATTTGACTTTCTTTTTCTTAGTAGTTATGACAATTAAATATATATTGTACCTTTCTTTCCCACTTCAAGTATAACTTTGCATCATTCTTGCCCAGACAAGAAGGAATCTTCATCTTAATGATATCCAAATTATTATCTTGCATTTGGACAACCCCTCTTCCCCTCATGAAACCAATTTCTTCAAAATCAACTTCCTCTTTTTCCTTAACATTATGTGGATAATTTCTATAGTAGTTTGATCTATTTAATGTCTTCAAATTATCCAATATTATATTAAAAGTATTAATAGAATTGATTTTGGATGGCTTTCCTGAACATCTTGAGGTCGATATCAACATTTTCTCCACTACGACTCATGATTAAACTTGTAAAAAAGAATTAGTAAGAAAACAGATCGAGTTGTCCTCACTCACTCCTTTACTTGTTTACATTATAATTATTATTCACTTGTGTTTTCACTCGATCTTGACTTTTCTTGATGCTAGACTCTCTACTGTTGCCTTTTACCACTCAACTTTCCCTTACAAGTTCTTTTATAATCGAAAAAACTAATCAATGATCTCAACTAGGGATAGCATGGGGCCAGGTCAAGATCGGACCACTTTTAGCCTAGTCTGACTCTACTCATGGGCTGGGCAGTTCGTGACCTGATAGGTTGGTGGTTGTTGGCTCTTCTACACTTTTTTCAAAAAAAATTTAACAAAACGATGTCTTTTTGCACCTCCAACCAAGCAATCTTGGCCCGTGGCTCGGTCAACCCGAGCCAAAGTAAGGCTGGGTCAAGTCGGGTCGGGCCAAGACTATCGTCCCTTATCTCAACAAGAAAACATATTGCAATTTAAACTTATTTACCTTGAATTCTAAGTCAACAAGAAAGGTAAGATAGAAAATAAATGGAAAGAAAATTTGAGCAACAAGATAAGAAATACAAAACTCAACATGTGCAACAATTGAAGATAAGCAAAATCTTGCAACTTATAATTGAAACCGATTTGTGCAATTTTATGCAACAACTAAAGATAAAAGGATCTTTGTTTTTACTAATACGACTCAAACTAAAGGAAAATAGATGAATATAACAACTCTGTTGTAATCTTGGCTAAAGGGAAAAGAAGAGCACGAGGAAAAAATATATTGACAAATCAAAGAAATAAGAAAAAGGAAACAAAAGCAAATAGAATTAAACAAGAAAATTAACACAAGGATAAATGTAACACGATTCAAGGAGTTTGGCTGTGATAACAACTGATATGAACTTTGGTGAAGGAATGCCTAAGACTCAAAATCATTAAGAAAAAGAAACTCCAACGTCCTTCTTGAATCAAGCAAAGAACCCAATCCCAAGTAAATTTGTTGATTGGAACCAAAGTTATAAGTTGATCACTGCAAGTTAATTGAAAAGACTAGATTTAGTTTTTAACTAAAGAACTAAGAGAAAGCTCTCACAATAGAGAAACACTCAAATTTTATTGATGATAAGATGATTTTCATAATACACCATATTACCTCTTTAAATGGGCACCAAATGATGAAAATCTTATAGGAAATGCCTTCTAGACTATTCTTAAACATAACTAAGTTGGAAAGACTTAACTAGGAAGGATTCCCTTAACTAATGGATACAAATCCGCCTTAAATTTGAAATCCTTTCAAAAATAACTTGACAACTAATAATAATCAATGAAACAAAGTCAAAACACTAAATTGTCATCTAATCCCACATCTTTAACCTATTCAAAAGGTAAATATGTAGATTGGGCTTCATTAAAAATAAATACATAGGTCATCCTTGCTTATTAGGCTCTAAGCATTATTTTACATGCATTAGGCTTTGTCCATCATCTTAGGCCTAAAGATAAGTAATTAGTCTTGGTAATGCATTAGAATCTTTAACAATAGTCATATCTCCTTGAATGTCTATGATCAACCCTTGCAAAGCCTCTTTTATGCGCTTAGTTCTTTCGTTGGTCATAGGAGCTCTAATCCCTTGTAATGGATCGATTAGTGTTGATGCAAGTTGAACTCCATCATCCTAGCTTGAATAGGTCATCTCTAACCTCTTCGTATTCTAGAGTGTATTTAGGAGAATATTTCTCTTGATTTTATCACAAGACTCTCAAAATCTGGAGGGATAGATATAATTTTGGTGGTGGTAGACAAATTAAGCAAATACAACCATTTTATTCCACTAACACAACCTTAAACTACCAAGACAATGGTTGTTATTTTTTCTAGGAAATCATCAGGTTACATGGAATACCATGCTTCTTTATTTCAGATCGAGATCCCATTTTTATTAGTAAATTTTGGTAGGATATTTTTTGTCTTGGAAACATCTTACCATCCATAATGTGATGGATAAACAGAGGTAGTAAATCACTGCCTAACAATATATCTTAGGTGTTTTGCATATGAGCGATTGGCTTGGGTAGAATATTCATTTAACATTTGATTTCATACAGCCATGGGCACAACTCCTTTTAACATACTTTATGATTGCAATCTAACAACTCTTCATCCATATGTCCTTGTGGAATCTAAAATTGTTGATTTATAAGAGCAATTACTAGCCAGAGATGTAATTTTGAAACTATTACGTGAAAAAATCCTCAAAGCTTAGTCCTTTTGAAAGCATAAGTTGATGGTAAATAGAGAGAGTTGTCTTTTAAAGTTGGTGATGTTGTTTTTTTCAGAATATGACCCTTTAGGTAGCATTCCTTAGCTAAAAGAAGGTAAAAAAAACTTTCTCCTTGCTACTTTGGTCCTTATATTGTTGTGCAATATGTCGAACCTGTGACTTATGAATTAGTTCTTATAAAATCAGAACAAGTCCATCCTATTTTTCATGTTTCTCTATTGTGTCTAGCCCATATATAGTCCCCCTCATCTCTACCAATTGTATTGCTTATTAATGATGACTATGAACTAGTACTTTACCTAGAGAAGGTCCTCTCACACTGTTGGGTAACTTGATATATGTCAATATTGGAATTAGTTATATAATGGCAAAATAGTCCCATTGAAGAAGCTACATGGGAGAACTATGATTTATTAAGTGGGCAATTTCCTTTAGTTCACCTTGAATACAAGGTGAGTTTCTATGTGGGAGTATTGATGTAATGGAAGAACCTCTACACACGTACTATCGAAGAAATAAGAAATATGAGATAAAAGGTGGGTCAAAACTTGTTATAGGCTACTGCAAATGCCTTAATGTATGACCAAGTCTTAGCTGAGGTGGAAGGTCTAGAGAAAATTAAGCAGTCATGATGGAGATAAGCACTCACCTATGATTTTGTTCCATTATTCCCTAATTTGTAACACTTTCTCTTTTCTACAATACTATAAATAACAACAGTAGGATCAGTTTATTAAGGAGATATATTTTAAAGACATACATTAAATTTGGACTTAGTCCACTCTACACAGACAACATTTATTTGAAATTTCAATGTTAAGATTCTTACACTTAAAGTTCAAAATCTTTTCCCTTTGTTCTCTAACTTTTCCCTGTCTATCAAGCTATTTAACAGATAAATAACAATTTTAAATTGCTTTTATTCTATCTTTAGTAATCCCGCCTATTAATTGACATATGATTTAAATTTATAAATAAATTTCTCTTTTTTACAATATTATTAAAGAGATTATTTTAAATTTCATTTATGAATAAGGATTCCATTAACCTTTGGAACTATATGATAAACATATAAACCTTTTCTAAGTTAGTGAAAACCATATGTAAGGTTATTTGGAATATGTATGCACGTGTTAAAAATAGAATCAGGATGATAAGAAGAGATAGAGAGCATTTTTTATCAATATCATACTAAATTAAGGACCCTCGTTAAGCCCCTTCTTTTTTGCAATAGTTATGAATGAACTCACCAAGAATATCTAAAGGGATGTGACTTGGTGTATGATATTTGTTGATGACATTGTTTTAGTGGATAAAATAAATAAAGGTGTTAATATCAAGTTAAAACTTTGGACATAGAGAGAATTTTTTATCAATATCAGACTACATTAAGGATCCTCGTTAAACCCCTTCTTTTTTGCAATAGTTATGGATGAACTCACCAAGAATATCTAAAGGGGTGTGACTTGGTGTATGATATTTGTTGCTGACATTGTTTTAGTAGATAAAATAAATAAAGGTGTTAATATCAAGTTAAAACTTTGGAGGGATTTGTTCAATTCGAAAGGCTTTAAGTTGAGTAGGACTAAGACTAAGTACCTAAAATGTAACTTTACTTAACACAAAGTTGCACCCGATGTGGAAATGAAGATTGGTTCAAAAGTTATACTACAGAAAGATTATTTTAAGTACCTTAGATCCATCATAGAAAGTAACGGTGAGATAGATAATAACATAACTCAATGTATCAAATTAGGGTGGCTTAAATGGAGGAACACATCAAGAGTTTTATGTGACAAGAAGATATTGCGCTCAAGCTAAAAGATAAATTGTATCGATTAGCAATTAGCCTATCATGCTCTATAAGGCAGAGTGTTGGCCCATCAAATAGGCGCATATTCATAAGTTAATGGTGGTAGAGATAAATATGTTTTGTTAGATGTGCAACTTTATAATAAGAGATAAGGTCAAGAATACAATAGTAAAAAATAAATTAGATAAGAAGATTGCACTTTGTGTAAAAAAAAGAAGAGGAAGATCTAAGGAGAATTTGGGGGAGGTGATTAGGTATAATATAGTCTTACTAGAGTTTACTAAAGACTTGGCCTTTAATAAGAAACTTTGGCAAATTAGAATACGAATAAAGGATCTTATAAAGAGGTCATTTTTCTTTTCATAAAAAAGCTCTTCTCTTTCATAGACCTTTTAAACTTTTTCTTTTCTTTTTCTTTGTTTCTTATGTCTTGTAATTACCTTGAATACCTTTATTAGTATTATTTGCCCTTCAGTTTTTTCTTCTCTTTCAATTGCGTGTTTTTTTGGGTTATTTGTTTTCTTTCTTGTTTGTTTATTTATTTACTTACTTTAATATTTATTTTAATTTTGAATTATTTTATTTTGTTTTGATATTTATTTTTATATTTAATTTTTACTTTTATTTTTATTTTATTTATTTATGGAATTATTTGTTTATGTATTTGGTTTTTTTCCTCTTCAAATCATTTTCAATATTTTTTCTTTTCTTTCTTTTTTATGGGCCTAAAAAAACGACCTCTCTATTAGTTGCAAATATAATTGTATATTACTGGACCTTTTCAAATCTCGCATCTTAATGAGATTTTTATTGAAACGTTATTGTTGTTGTCGTACATATGTATTTTTGTATATTCATTATATTGAAAGAGATGTTTGAAATTTATATTTCATATTTATACATAAGTTTGTAAAGTGGTTTTTCTATTATTTGTATGTAAAATGATATAATTTTAATGACGGTTCTTTATTTATAATTTCTCTTTTTTGCCCAGACTTGACAATTCCTTTTTCCTTTTTGTCCTGTTCTGTTACAAAAAATGACCTAATGGTATAAGCTCCTCACTTAAGGTTCTCCCTTACAGGAGGTCTTGAGTTCGAGTCATGCAAAAGAAGGGGAAATGGAAAATTTGTCCTATTGATGATCCTCTAGCTCCCTGGGCAAAGCTTCTTGATCGGATCAATTACGGACGCCTCGCTTCCAGCGGCAGTATGGGAGTTGAAGCTACTAGGGAATCTGAGGACTGCTGGGAACCTGATGCTGAGTAGGGCCAGCGATCAATCAGCAGTTGACCAATTAAGTATGTGACGACTCCTTGTGCGCAGAAATATACAGACTAAGTAAGAACTTGAGGGATCTTAAAGTTCCAAATTTACGTCCTCTAGGACTCTTAGGATGAAGTTTTAGGAGCTTAGGATTAGTCCGATTAAATTAAGATACCTAACGTAATCAAAAAAAAAAGACGGACGGTCTGTTTACATTCACTAGAGGAGAATACCAGGACTCAGGCAATTTTTCTTCTTTTTTTTTGTCGTATTTGTAAGCCTGAAATTGCAACTTTTTCATCAGCACTCTGACTTGGGCACATGAATTGGGTTGTATATTATGCATTTATAGAAACATAAAGAGAGACCTATATCTTCTAACCAACTTGAAAATCAAATATCAACGCCAAGAGTTGATATAGTAATTTTCAAGATTGGAAATATAGTAAAAGAGTTATAATTCATTTTAATTTAAAATTAATAATTAATTAAACAGTAGAGACACATTGAAATATGTAAGTATCACTTAAACTGAATATATTACTTAATTTTAAATTATTAAATAATTTATTAAAAATATATAATTTATAAATTATTACACGTGTATGCAATATTGGACAGTTTCTGTAACATAGGTACAAATGAGTCCAAAAGTAAATGGACATCGACATGTCAGCGTGACTTGTCTCCAAAACTGTATATTTTCTACCTGCTCCATAGTAGAAAGACTGAGACACCCCATAACCTAGCTAGTTAAGAATCCATTTACCAGGTTGTTGCACAACAAACTTGTTTTTCTAAACCCAAAATTTACCAACGAATCAACATCTAAAGCCACCTTAAAGCAAGCCTAAAGAGGGGATCATGCCCCACAATGGAGCCTAAGCTTGGAGACATTGGTACATGGGAAAATAAAAGGCAAATCTCCCAAGTTTGACTATTGAATGGGTTAAAAGCCACCGAAGGAGCAGACATGATGATGGGAATGCATGGAAGCACGGAGCTGTAATAGGGAAGAATGTGTTAGAGCCTAAGAACAACCCTATGACTTTATGAAACTTATCGAAAGAAAGAGGAAAACTTTGCTTAATTTGCCTGCAAGATCAAACAAAACCAGTGAGGTTTCGAGACCAAAAAGTCATCGGAGCAAGAGAAAGTTGCTAAGATGGCCAATCTAAGCAAGCCTGTGGTATGGGTGGTGGGAGACATTTGCTTTCTCTTTTCCCTTCAAACATACCAACTTGCTTCTTTAAGGCATTTGTCGTTTCTTTAGGTCCAAGCAAAGATTTGTTGTGTCCCCTTTTCATGTAGACGTAAAAAGAGGAGGATTATTGGAAACGTGGATTTTACTTACACGTGAGGGAGAGATTTGTTGAATCAAAATAAAAAGAAAAAGATATATATATATGATGAATGGTAAATTCTTTTTCACTGTCTTTTCTTCCCTTAACCACATTTTCCTTGTGTTCCTCAACCTTGGCTGATTGCATGTCTCCAATACAACATGCCAGGACTTCGTGCTCCCTATCATATCAAGTATCATCAAGTGATCCTTTTCATTGTTACCAACTAACACTTGTCAACTATCTTGCCCTTCAATTACAAGCTTTCTTAGATTGTACGAGAGAATCACATCGTTAATGCTACGAATAATAATTAACTTCTCAACGATTCTTTTTTAATATAAAACTCTAAAATTATTTTTATTGATCTAAAGCATTTAGGGAAATATTTCGTAGTATTAAAACTATTAAAATATATGTTTTTTTTACCAAATTTTAATAAAATTTATTATTAAAATTAATATAGTATAATTATATAAATTTTATTGTTGTTGAACAATTAATTAAAAATTTTCTTGACTCCGAAAATTTCATATAGTAAAATTCCTAATATAATCTTCTAGATATAATTTAATATTTTTATCCTTAATTTTAAAAGTTTATATTAAAATAATTTGATAAAAATTTAATAAAAAATGTTTTTGATATCACAAATTATCTTTTAAGTATTTAAAATAATAAAATTATATGGCTTACTTGAAATCTTTATTACCGATTCCTTCAGAATTTAACAATTTGAAATATCTGTCCTCTCACAGTCCGAATTGTATTTCCTGACAAAACGAACTTTCTTTGGTTCTTTTGGATTATGTGGAGGACACAAAGAGTCGTCGATATTTTTATAGCTAGGCCTAGGCCTAGGCCAAGTCAAGTTTCCATGTTTTTCCTGCAAGCAGAAGCATCCAATGCCTACTTTCTGTTGATTATGCAGATTCTATATAAATATGGAGTGTGCAAAAGTACATATATTATATATATTATGTATATGTCGCTTCGTAGAACAACATAAAGTCTTACAACTACCAACACGCTTAATTATGTAACTGTAGGCAGGGCCTACATGCGAAGCACGATAATCCAATCCATTGAACATTTATGTGTGGTAACTTCAATGTCTGTTTTTTTGTTTCTCTCTGAGAAGAAGGTCCCAAATTTCAAAGCTTTTGTACCCTCTTTATATGTCCATTATCTTGTCTAAATACATCTCTCCTACTGCACAGACGTGGTCAATCATATTATCACATTTTGATTCAGCCAAGAGGTGTAGTAGTTCAATTACGTTCTTACACTACTGTGAAGCTGTGAATATAGACAGTATTAGTAGGAACCTGAGGGACATTTTTTATCTGTGCACATGAACCGCATTGAATTTGTATTAAGCTTCCAACAGAAATCATGACAACCTAAGTCGACTCTTACTTTGACACGTGGAGCTGTCGGCTACGTCGACGACATATCAGATCAGGCCAATCAGGAAGTGCGTTCCCCTTCCATTAGATTTATGTATGTATTATCTATCTATCTATATATTATGTTTCATCATCCTCTATAGATTTTAAACAGAAGGTGGCGGCTCAATTTTGCTTCAAAACAATGGGCGGAGGAGCTGCAAGCAGTTCTTCGTCGTCTCTTGAAAGCAGCAATTGTCCTTCTTCGTCAACTAACTCATCTTTTTCTCACCTCAAGAGAGACTTGAGCACAGATCTTCGGCTAGGACTTAGCATCTCAGCTTGTCAACAGGAAGACCCTTCAATGCCAAGGTATAAATATACTATATAGCCAACTATTCGAATCTTTAGCGTTGCTTGTTGAATCCATTAATTTGCAAGTGTTTGACCTTGGGTGGTGGTTTCATGTTAGCGGCCAACCTTTGGATTGGCCTCCGATCAATCCATTTCTGAGGCAGGCATTAGCAGCAGAAGAAACTGAGTGCAACAGTGCCACGTTCTTTGTTAAAGTGTATATGGAAGGCATTCCTATTGGGAGGAAACTCAACCTTTTAGCCCATGACAATTACTATGACTTGATAAGAACTCTTGACAACATGTTCAACACTACGATTCTGTGTTGAGTAACTTAAAATATATCTCTCTCTTCTGTTACTGATCTGTTTGATTAGTTGATTTCTGTGGATAAAATGTGTTATCGAGCTCAGCTGTTGTGATTCAAACAGGGGCTGATATGGAAGGTGAACAAACTGATCGGTGTCACGTTTTAACTTATGAAGACAAAGAAGGGGACTGGCTAATGGTTGGTGACGTTCCCTGGGAGTAAGTATCTTCTCTCTAGTTCTTTGTTTCATGTAGCCAACTGACAACTGAACAGTTGTTATCACTTAAGGATCTTGTTCCTTTTCCAGGATGTTTCTATCCTCCGTGAGGAGATTGAAGATCACACAAGTGACTGATTTTGGTTCAGGATAATCCAATATGGGATGGTTTTTGTTTTTGATATAGTAGCAGTTGTCTATGCTGAGAATCACAGATGTACATTCCTATTTAACTGTTGCCTGCAAATATTTCTTACAATGACTATCGGAAAATCTTATTCTGTCTTGGTAAAACAATAGTACTAGATCTAACCACTTAAGCAAAATCTACAGAAGATTGATTTAATCAGTTCCTAGTTTTGATATTGCAAGATCTGATGAAAAATTGATTGCTCAACATTCCATAACTTTCCTCATTCAGTTCCTTCCATTGGTGCTGCTAGTCAATCCTGCCTTGTGCAAGGTAGATGAAAGTTTCCGAACCGAGCCTAAACTGGATCCTGAAGCTCTAATTATACACTTAACAGGATGTTCTGTGTTAGATACCAACTTAACAACATGAATATATTGAAGGATCTAACACGAAGCGGAACAAAAAGAAATTGTTGCACTCCTAATTTATTTATTACTTTTAATAATCATACTTGTAGGATAAATAACAAATACTTGAAATCTGTAAGGATTAATCCGCAGTTAACTTTAAAAATATGAAATCTTTATATACTCTACATCAAAAAATACATTCCACTTTTAACAATTGATACGGCTACGAAAGATTTTGAAGAACTCTTTCTTAAATAATAGAACAAAATTTTTTTTTCTCTTTCTCTCTTAAATTTTTTTATTGTAAAACACACAAATTCTTTTGCCATTTAGAATTTACGTACAACATAAGAGACACCACCTTTTACGGTTCGTAATGTTTTAATGTAGTAAAATGTGAGAGACACAACCCTTCACTTCTCTTCGTATATTATACGTTTTACATAACAGAGACCAACTTCTTCGTATTTGTTTCTTAAACGTTACAACGATAAGAGAGTTAATAACCTCTCTTCACTTTGTTTTTTCTTTTTACATTTATAAAAGGAAATAAAATAAGACTATTTTATTTTATTCATTTATCTTGTACAAGAGAGTTTTTAATATTAAATATATTTTTTGTGCTAGCAAAAAATATAATAATGTGCTATACAGATTATTTAATGAATTGTCTCATAATAAATTAAATAATCATAAATAGGAAATATCACACTTGCAAGTGTGTGACCACATAAGTTCATCACTAAGTCGATAGTAATTAATCCAATTAATTACTAATCAAGGTTGATGTCTATTAACACTCCTCAACGACCAGATAATATGAAGTAACAATCTTACAAAGACGGAATCTAGTTAAAGATAATATATTATTACTGTTAGATATATCTTTAATTTATTTCGGCCTATTTTTATATTTTCTTGGATTCAAAAACCTAGTTAGATAATGCTATATATAGAATAGAATTATATCTTGAATAGATGTGTATTTGTTAAAAGATATTGCAAAAATATCCATTTTAAATCAAATTGAATTACGAGTATGAAGAAAAAAAAGGGGCATGGTTGGAAAGCTTTTGCAATAATTGAAGTTGTTCTGCGTAAATAAAAAGTGGTTGATGTGTGAAGGGTATAATTGTAACATCTCATTACCTATGGGAGGTTAGAATAGTAAATATGAGTGATAAATAAGGGCTTAGAAATGCAGTTTTTATGCTCATACATAGTATGACATACAAATACACGTGAATAGTGAAGATTTTGCACATGAAAATAATTGTACATGCATTCATGAATAATTTCGGGTATATTTAGACTGAGTTGTGATTTTTGTGAAAATTATGATTTTAGAATTTATTGAGTATTATGGAAAATAGGAAAAAGAGGAGAAGAAATCAAATGAAGATATGGAAATAGTT
>JANQBM010000009.1:22920314-22950469 GCA_025594535.1 Erythroxylum domingense | reverse complement strand
CACGGATCCGAGTATCACCATCGATATCGGGTTCGGGTTTTGCGGGAGTGGGGTGTTACACTAGAAGTCCAAGATAAAAAGGAGATAAGATGATAAACTTGATAGACACCAATCCAAACTCTATCTCTATTGGATATGATAAAGTTATCCAAATTTTATCAGGATTACAAGTTTAATTACAATAGGACACTCATCATCGTTGGCTATAAATAGAAGTTTTGAAGTAGAAAGAAGGTTCTCCAACATATCACATATCAAAAGCCTAACATCCCATCAAATCTATCAGTTTATTCTTTCGACAATCCTCTATTTTTTCCGGAGCATTAGTCTTTCCTTTTCAATTGATTTCAGCAATTTTCAATTTCTTCGTCATTGTGTTTTGACAAATTTTTTATCAATAAAGCAAAGTTCTTTTTCGTTAGATTTTTTGTCCCTTTCTAGCATACACAATCATTTGATTTTAGTCTTAGATTACGAGTCACAATATCCTTTTTTTTCTTATTTCTTAGTTTAGAATCACTTTAAATTCTTGGCACGCTCGCAAACACATTCACATCAAAAAAAAGGGTTATGTGTTAACCTTTAATCAAGATAAAGACAATCATATTTTTGGCACGCTCAGTGGGACCACACAATAACGAAAATAAGATCTAGTAAGAGTACTGACATTTCCATCAGTGGAGGTGTTGATATGGAAAAAGTTGCAACAGCAACGCAGGAGAACCAACTTCAATCCGTTGAGTTAAGTCAAGCAAACAACATTGAGATCCTTTTAATAAAGGTTTTAGAGGCCATAGAGAAATCGACAGCTAAAACGGACACTCTCTTGAACACTTTGGGGAGTAATCAAATTTTGGCCGCAATCACTGGATCTGTCATGCCGGAGAAAGACAAAAGCATAGGCGGAGAAGGGTCAAGCAAGACACTGCATCAAACTGAATTGCAGGCCAGCAAGCTACCAGTGGCCGCGGAAAATCAGTCAGTGGCACCTACGGCTACTCTAACTGAAAGTGAGGATTTGACAACCAAAGCTGCCAAGTTAGGGGAAATTTCTCCCGTAAAGGAGCTCGGGAGGCAATCCACCAGGATTGACAGCCCCAACAAGGAGAAACAATCGGTATCCACCTATCAGCCACCACACAAAAGGGACGAGACATCAAAAGCTATTTTGCCTCCTGTGTCCATCAACAACAAGACCCCTGTTCAGTTTCATAGCTGCACTGGACCAGCGACTCAACCTTATCTTTATAAAGAGGGAATGAGCTCAGGGGACAATAGGAGTATGGTGACCAACCATATGCAGGCCTTCCCAAGGGGTACGGGTCATCAGGCAATTCAGCAGCCGGTGACCATAGGCCAGGCGATGTATGGGAAAAACACTCAGATGATAGATCACATCATCAAGGATACGCTGCGCGAGATTGCCCAAGAGTTATATGGGCTCGGGTTCAATCAAATTGTTCGACCTGAATTTAGGAAGCCTTATCCTGAGTTCATTGATAGGGAAGTCTTTCCTAGGGGTGTAAAAATTTCAGATTTTACATTGTTTTCTGGAGAAGAGGGACAATCTACCATCGAGCACATAGCGAGGTTCACCACTTAATGCTCGGAATTTTCTAGATATGAGAACTACCAGCATCTGCTCTTGAAATTGTTCCCAAATTCGTTAACTAGAGCTGCTTTCTCTTGGTACATGTCACTGCCAATAGACTCCATGTTTAGTTAGGCAGGCATGACAAGACTCTTTTACGCTCAGTTTTACAGAAGTGAGCCCGAAGTTAGTATCACGGATTTGTCCAGGCTTACTTAGCATGCTGGAGAAAAGGCAGACGATTTCATTGCCAGGTTCAAGCGAATGAGAAACAAGTGCAGGATCAATATTCCGGAGACTGAGTTCATGAAGATGACGCAAAAAGGTCCAAACCTGGAGCTGAGGAAAAAGTTTCAAGACATGGATTTTAGAGACTTTTTCGAGTTGGCTATGAAGGTGACAGAATACGAGGAGCTGCTCAAAGAAGACAATAAGTTGAAAAAGAAGACTATGGGGACTTATTTCAAGGAAGTCCAGAACACTGAAGTGGAAGTTGTTATAGCTTCCGTAACTGATACTGGAAGCATAATATGCCCACACCTGACAAAGATGCCTCCTAGAATGCAACAAAATGGCGACAAGAGGGGGAACAAGTGTACTTTTGATGTAAGTAGAACGTCTGAAATTTTCGATTATCTAATAAAAATTGATTTTATTTCTTTTCCAGAAAATCACGTTTTGCCTACCAAAGAGGAGATGAAGGCGAAAGACTATTGCAAATATCATAACGCGTGGACTCATTCGACCAACATGCGCTGGGCCTTCAGGAACGTGATCCAGGATCGCATCAATAGGAAAATCCTTAAGTTCTTAGAAGAGCTAATGCTCATTGACAAAAATCCATTCCCGGTGGGGTCAGTGAACGTAGCAAATGTTGACATGAGGAATTGGCTTAACCAAAAAAGGAGGCAGGAGTATACAAATCAAGTGTGGAGGCCGAAAGGGTGGAACATGTGGAAAAGAAAAGACGGCCTGACCACTGCTTCTAAAAGGCAAGAGAGAGTCAGTGTACTAGAAAGGATCAGTAACCAGGTCACTGGAAATAACAGTAAAGTCAGTGCCCAGATAGCCATCAGCCCTAGTGGTTACCTGAAATTTGTTAAGCCACCGATGTCCAAAAAAGCTGAAGAGTGGGTTCGGGTGGAAAGCAAAAGGAGAGATAAAAAGGAAATACTTACTGCTGCTCAGAAAAAAGCAAAAAAAGAAAAAGAAGGTGGCAACGCAAGAAGTTGGCTGAGAGACTGTTCCAGGAAAAAGAAGAACTGGAAATAAAACTTCAAATTTAAACCCAGGCTCACTTGGTGGAGAAACAAAAGATGCTTGATAAAGGGAAGAAGTTGGCCAACATGACCAGACAGATGGTTGAGCACTGTGAAGAAGGAATTTAGAAGAACAAATTCAGAAGGAAGGCAACAGAGGATGGTGTATCAAGGAACAGGAAGAAAGTTACTTCAACGTTGGTGATGTCCTTGTTTATGACCTGGGAGCAGCTTCGGTGTTATTGCCAGCTATTTTTTGCCATGTCGACCCAGAGGACTTAGTGGAGGACAAGTCAAAAGATGAAGAAAAAGTTTGGGCTGCAAAAGAAAAACAAGATCCAACGGAGAAATTCTCAAAGAAAACGCAGGATACCGAGGATAGCAAAGCTCTGACTTTCGATAAGGCGTTAACAGCGAATCACACTAAACCACTGTACATACGGGCTTGTATCAACAGGAAGCCACTGAACAGAGTTTTGGTGGATAATGGAGCAGCTGTAAACATGATCCCCTTGAAAGTGTTATTAGGACTTGGGAAAAGAGAAGAGGATATCATTGTTACGGACTTAGTGGTGACTACGGTGACTAGGGACGTGACAAGAACATTGGGAATAATTCCGATACAAATAACAGTGGGGAGGAAGACGTGTGTGTCTATTTTCTTCGTAATCAACACAAATGCAAGTTATAAGTTTCTTCTGGGCAGAGATTGGATTCACGCCAACATGTGTGTGCCGTCCTCTCTTCACCAGTTCGTATTATTCTGGCATGGTGACAATGTGGAAATGGTTAAGGCAGATAATAATCCTTTCAATATGAAAGTCAATTTAGTGGATGCCTGCTACTACCATGGAGACATCACACTAATTACTTTTGAAGGTTTGGACAAAGAAGGTAGGTATATGCTGATGAAATTTGCTAAGGGCAAACATTTGCTACTTCAAGCAACGGGTGCCAATGAGAAGAATAAAAGCATCAGGCCACTTAGGCTGATGGAAGAAGACATTGGCCAGTCAGGCCAATGACTGCTCAATGAAGTAAAGAAGGGTGGCCAGTAGCTGTACGGGCCATGCAAGAAGTAATTTTGCAGCAGGCCAAGAAATAATTAATGACCAATGGTGAAATAGAGATTTTCGGAACAGAGTTAGTTTATGAATGAAAAATGCCAAAAATAGTAAGAGATGAAATAAGTCTAGAAGAGCTACAAGTTGTGCCACCCAAAATGGAAGATGAGAGACTTTAAGTAAAGGACCCTCTAGAAGAAATCAACTTGAATACTGTTGAGGATCCTAAAGTAACATACATCAGTGGCCTTATTAATAAGGAGTTGTGCAAAGAGGTAGTCAAACTGCTTCACGAGTAT
This sequence comes from Erythroxylum domingense, assembly GCA_025594535.1. Classification (NCBI taxonomy): domain Eukaryota; kingdom Viridiplantae; phylum Streptophyta; class Magnoliopsida; order Malpighiales; family Erythroxylaceae; genus Erythroxylum; species Erythroxylum domingense. The sequence goes on along the minus strand of JANQBM010000009.1, from coordinate 22,946,256 downwards.
AAAGATTATTTTGCATGGGATTACAAGGATATGCCAGGCTTAATTCGGAGTTTAGTGGAACACTAACTGCCCATCAAGCCTAAATTTTGCCCTTTTCAACAGCCACCCAGAAGAATGTCCAAGGAAGTGGAGATGAAGGTAAAAGAAGAAATAGAGAGGCTTCTCAAAATAGGCTTTAGTAGACTAACTAAGTATACTGAGTGGCTGGAAAATATAGTCCCTGTAGTCAAGAAAAACGGAAAAATTAGAGTGTGTGTAAATTTACAGGACTTAAATGCCGCCACACCCAAGGATGAGTATGTAATGCCAGTTAGCGACATGCTTATTGGTGCCATTGCCAACCATGACATATTAACATTTTGGGATTATTTTGTTGGTTATAATTAGATCAAAATTGCCGAGAATGATATTCATAAGACAACGTTCCGGTGTCTAGGTGCAATCGGCACGTTTGAATGGGTTATGATGACTTTTGGGCTAAAGAACGCTGGAGCTACTTATCAAAGAGCCGTGAACCTCATTTTCCATGATATCATTGGGAAAATTGTCGAAGTCTACATCGATGACGTGGTTATCAAGTCTAAAAGATAGGGTGACCATATAGAACATCTCAGGCAAGGGTTTGAGAGACTGAGGAGACACCAACTCAAACTCAATCCATTAAAGTGTGCTTTTGGAGTCAGAGTTGGAAATTTTCTCGAATTTCTGGTCCATCAGAGGGGCGTGGAGATTGACGATAACAAGGCGTCCAAAAGCTACTCTAGGCAAAGACATTGGCTAAATGGTTGTCTAATTAAGTTAAGGGCCACCATAGGGCTTATATCTATAAACCCAATGGTGCAGGGGGCAATTGTTGACACCGAAAAATAAGTTCGGCCCATTTTTACTGTTTTCGGCCGAAAATTCGAAGCTCAAAGAAAAGCCCATGGTTCGAAGTCTAAAAGAAATCTATTGACTCTGGCCCATCAGATTCCAGTGTCCAGCGAAGAGGAAAGTAGTAGAATTGGAGTTGGATTGAGAGTCTAGAAGTCCAAGATAAAAAGGAGATAAGATGATAAACTTGATAGACACCAGCCCAAACTCTATCTCTATTGGATATGATAAAGTTTATCCAAATTTTATCAGGATTACAAGTTTAATTGCAGTAGGACACTCATCATCGTTGGCTATAAATTGAAGTTTTGAAGTAGAAAGAAGGCTCTCCAACATCTCACATATCAAAAGCCTGCATCCCAGCAAATCTATCAGTTTATTTTTTCGGCAATCCTCTATTTTTTCCTTAGCATTAGTCTTTCCTTTTCAATTGATTTCAACAATTTTCAATTTCTTCGTCATTGTGTTTTGCCGAATTGTTTATCAATAAAGCAAAGTTCTTTTCCGTTAGATTTTTTTGTCCCTTTCTAGCATACACAATCGTTTGATTTCAGTCTTAGATTACGAGTCGCAATATCCTTTTTTTTCTTATTTCCTAGTTTAGAATCGTTTTAAATTCTTGGCACGCTCGCAAACACATTCACTCCGAAACAAAGGGCTACGTGTTAATCTTTAATCAAGATAAAGGCAAACAATACTTATAGCAAGAACAAACAAATAATAAATACCTGAAATTTATGAGGATTAATTGGCAGTGAACTTTAAAAATATGAAGTCTCTACGCACTCCACACTGAAAAATACGTACCACTTTTAAAATTTGATATGGTTATGGAAGATTTTGAAGAACTCTTTCTTCAAAAATATAATAAAACTATTTTGTCTCTTTATCTCTTATTTAAAAAAAAACTAAAGAACACAAAAGAAGAATAAAAGATCCTTTCTTCTTTTGCTACTTAGAACGCACATAAAACATAAGAGAGACCACCTTTTACTCTTCATAACGTTTTAATGTAATAAAATGTGAGAGACACAACCCTTCACTTCTCTTCGTATATTATACGTTTTACATAACAGAGACCAACTTCTTCTTAATTGTTTCCCGAACGTTACAACGATAAGAGAGTTAATAACCTCTATTCACTTTGATTTTAATTTTTATTTATAAAAGAAAATAAATAAAATATTTTATTTTATTAATTTATTTTGCACAGGAGGCTTTCCAATATTAATTATATTTTCTGTGCTAGCAAAAAATATAATAATATGCCATATAGATTATTTAATAAATTATCTCATAATAAATTAAATAATCATAAACAGAAAATATCACACTCGTAAGTGTGTGACCACATAGGTTCATCATTAAGCCAATAGTAATTAATCCAATTAATTACTAATCAAGATTAGCGTCTAACAACACTGCTCAACGGTCGGATAGTGTGAAGTAACAATCTCACAAAGACGGAACCTAGTTAAGGATTATTGATGGCAATAATGGCCCGACCGACCCGACCCGACCTGTCCGGTCCTCCTTTACCCTGGGTTGGCCTAGCCACGAACGGGCCACGGGTCATTCACAGTATGCCTGGCCAGACTCGTGGCCTGCCCATTTTTTAGAAACGACGTCGTTTTAAAAAATTTTTACTTTAAAAGGCCCGACCTGCCCATGGCCCGACATAGCCACAGGCCGACCGATTGACATACCTATTAAGGATAATGTATTATTACCTTTTATCATTACAACTCTGGATTATTCCAAGGTATAGTTTAACTGTCAAACTTATTAGATAACTAACTATGTTACTTGTCGATCATTAATGATTGGTGAATGACTTAAAAAATTCCTTTCCTCATTCATTCAATCGCCCTGGCCAAGGTTTTAAAATAACCATTAAGATTAATGACAACATAGAGCTCTAACTCATTATCTAGAGTCGATGGATCTCATCTTGACTCATTACTAATAAGATAGGCACTTAATTATATCCAATGATCATTTAACTAGCATTTTTACACACTAGGTGTTCAACATCAAAACATAATAAGTGACCTATTGATTACTACGATAATATCAGGTCAAAGGAAAAATATACATTTAAATTCTTATAAGAATATCCCACTTGACAGTTCATAGGTAGTATTAACCATTAAGAATTCTCAATTTGGTCAGTTCAATGATCATATCTCCATATGCACCATCTATATATATAACTTAGTAAATAAGATTTAATAATATCTATCCAATAGATATTATTACATACATATTGATCTGACCGGATCATTAAAATTCTTATTTAATAATTCTACGATCAAGAAAACTTTTAGAATAAACCCTAAAGACTTGATTCTCATTATCATAATCTTCATTATGATGGCAAGTGTATAAATTAAATCAAGGACTTATCATATTAAGATAAAAGCAATAAATAAAATATAATAATATAATCATTTGTCATGTTATTAAAGAAAGTTAACAATCACAAAACATAAATGTTCAATCTATTAAATAATGATCAGGTCATGGACATAATTCTACCGTATATCTCTCGAGGAAGCCAATTCGATCATCAGCTCTAGCGATCGGATTGGTGGCAATGTAGAGTTCTGTTGGGATTTGTCGTTCGACCATAACATTATGGCAGGATGACAGGAGAGGCAGCTCAGTCCTCAGTCATCCGAAACCAAAGAGCTGCTTTGAATGCAATCAAATGAGTCGTTGGCTACTATTTCTACGTTCCTCAGGCCATTGAACCCCAAAGCCTTTCTTGCTGATCCATAATTGTAGTTACTGTCAAAGACCATGAAAATTTCTGATAATATATGTTAAAACAGAAGGTATGATTCAGGTTGGAAATGGAAGACATTACCATGAAAGTTGAAGGGATCCTCTTCCTTTGTAGGATTTACGAGGATAACAAGCCATTGGGTGTTGGTTGAATCACAGTAATCACCCTGTGGAGCCACTTTTTTAATTAATTTGAAGCAGAACCCTCGAACAAGACTTTTCCCTTAAGCTTCGTTGAAGTCACACAATCTTACGTTATAATAGCTGAGATAAGATTAAGGATGGCCTTAGGCCCTTAGGTCGAACCTCGTCAGGAATCGAAAGAAAGTTCATGGGTGTTGGTTTGCATCACAATAATCACGATGTCTCCTCGCTTCTTGTTAGTTTGAAGCACATCTCTCCGCCGAGCCTTTGCTCGAGGTTAGCTAATATCACGCAATTTTATTTACGATGATGGCAAAAGACCAGGTTAGGCCCGTGCCACCTAAGATTTGGGCTCGATCTCAAAAAAGATTTAACTGAGTCCAAACTTATTCAAGTATGAAAGCGCAAGCTTATGCCTGCATTTATTATATGTCAAGCTTATCCAAAAAGTCCAATCCTGTTTATTAAATTGAATTTGAGCTTCTTTTTTTATTTAAGTTCAATCCAAGGGTAAAGTCCGAGCACTAAACTTAAGTTGAATTGAATTTGAACTAATTCAAGATCTAACCTTATTATCATCATAGATTTTAATTCACTAAACTTTCAAAATTAATTTTAATTCACTAAACTTTTATACTAATTGTAGAATTAGTTCGAATTCAAAGAAAGCTAAAAATTAATTTTTTAATTTCAATCGATAAAACAAAATGTGAGTTTATGATTAATTAATTAATACAGTAAATTTAACAAGGATTTAAAATAAGTCAACAATTTAAATTAAATGGTACTTAATTTTGATTCAAGGAAGGATCTCATCCAATTATAACTTTGATCATTGGTTTAAAAAGAATAATTTTAACAACTTAAACAATTAGTTTAAAACTAATAAGGATGGCAATGGGTTAGGCTGGGTTCGGGCCACTCTTAGCCCAACTTGGTCCGATCCACGAGTTGATCGACCTGTGGCCAGGCCCGACTATAAGTTGAGAAACCTTTAGCTCGACCCCCAACTCAACAGGCCACAGATAGGAGGGGTCGGCCTAGTCCGACTTTATTTTTAAAAAAAAAGTTAAAAACGACATCATTTTATACCTTCCCATCTAGTTATAGGCCAGACCCGAGTTGATGCTAATCTAGGCCATAGTTAGACTAAGTCGGGCCGGGTCATATTTACCATCCCTAGAAACTGTTAAGATAGTCATAATAAGTCTTAATTTTTCTTAAGTTAATTGGTTCAATCTCAGCATTCAAACTAAAACTTACCATAAATTACATTTTTAAAAAATAAACCCTAAATTAAATAATCGAAATGGCTATAACTACTCAATTTAGTTTTCTTATTTCTCGTAAGTTAAATATGCAAATTTATAAATAACTTATTTGTTATTTATACCAATCATTTATGACAATTACAGATCATTGAATTCACAGATAACTATAAAATAATCAACATCAAATTAATTTATCAAATCAATCAATATTGATTCGTTATGAAATAAAAGAACACAAATTAGAAGTGCTTGAATTAAAATAAAATCTAGGTTCAAAACAAAGTCTCATAAGGTTATAATTAGATTTTTGAATCCTCTTGAATTAGAAAGTTTCAATTTAACCACTCATGGCTTTAGTTTCATCACAAAAATAGGGGAAAAAAGAAGAGAAAACAAAAGAAAGATAAAAGGGAATTATAGAGAGAGTGTATGTAAAGTTTTCTTCTTCTTTTCTTACCCAAAGTTAACTTCTTTCAATATTCCAAAGATTATCTTTTAAACAAATCCAATTTCCTACATAATAAGGCTAGGACTAAGTCCCCAAATTGAATTGAAACTCTTATAGTGAATTTGGATTTAAGCATGTCTGCTTTATCGATTGCAGCAATCTACTATCTTTTTCCTTCACGGCTTTAACAACTTGAATTTGAGTTTATCTCTACTTGTCTTCTCTTAAATAAAATAAATATTAATTTTACAAATTAAGTACCAAGATAAATCCAAAACAAAAGAGATAGTTTTAATTAACATAACCAAATCATATCTTATCACTTTTTAACATGAATTGAAAAGTCAAGTGAGTAACATTAGCACGAGCATAAAAATTAAAGGCCATCGTTAAAATTTGAAGCTGTAACCTTAATGGGTTAAATAAATTATCTTATTATCCAATAGAAAAGTTTTTTTTCTTAAAATATAAAGTGTTTATAAAATATTCACATATTTTGATTTTTTTGGAGAAAAGGGAGAAGTAATTGTTATTAATTATTTAAAGTTTTTTTGTATGAAAAATAAGTAAAGTCTTGTGAATATTTATCTGCAATTCAACTTAAATATTCCAACATTTTAAATTATATAACTCATTTGTCTTTAGTGCTCCTAAAGAGACATATAAGTATGGTTGAAATTTTTTTAAACAATAGTGATCCAAAATTTCGTCATTCTTTTTCTTCTTTTTAGTTATATTTTTCAGTAAATATTTGTTAGTAAATTTATTAATTATCTTATTTGATTGGAACATGTTTTAGTCAAGTTTTTTTTTTAAAGTGTCAATGTTAGTGGGACGTATTTTACCCATTTTCTAGTTTTAGTTGTTGACTTTTAGTGTATTATATTTAGTTGTAAGCTTATAAATTTAAGGTCTTATTTCATCATTTTCTACAATTGTGTTCACCTATTGTTTTTGACATTGAAAAGTTGCCTTTTAGCCTTTATTTCCTTATTCTTTACATCCCAAAAAAGTCTTGGCGTAAGAGCTTTTGAGTGTAAGAAAAGTACATGCAACCCTTTCCCACTAAAAAATATAGGTGAGGTCATATACTAAGCAAAAAGAAAAGGAGTAAACTAAGTGAGAAAAAGTCTCTATTTTTCCGAAAAACACAACCAATGAGAAAAATAATTTCACCATGGTAATTAAAGGCACTAATATTTCTTCTTAAACCGTAATTCCAAATTTTAAAGGGGAAAATTATCACTTTTGGGAGTGTAAAATACAAACTATGTTCAAATCTTAAAAATTGTGGGACTTAGTGGAGAATGGGTTTAAAGACATAAATCTATACTAGCTTAACTAACAACTATGAGAGACTCGCAAGAGATTTAGTAAGGCTTGCTTCTCGTCCAATAAGCATTTGATGAGGAGATATTTCCTCAAATTGCAGCAGCTCCTACTTCCAATCAGGCATAGGAGATTTTGAAGTAAGATTATACGGGTGATAAAAAGGTAATTGTTGTAGAAGTGCAAATTCTTCACTATGATTTTGAGACATTAGCTATGAAAAAGAATGAAACTATGCAAGTTTCAAGGTCTATAGTGTCTAGTTTTTTTTAATCATATAAAATCTTATGATAAGGATATTAGCATTAAGATTGTTGTGAGTAAAGTCTTGAGAAATTTAACTTTAAAATTGAACATGTAATTACCGCCACTAAAGAGTATAAGGACCTATTTGTTTATATTTTTACATGTAGTTTGCAAAAAATGAAGATGTTTTTATATTTTTAATTTAAAAAATAGTTCAGGACAAGTCAAGTTAGGCTTGAGTTCGAGCTCGTGCTAGGCTACCTCAAGGCATATCAAGTCTTAAGTCAGGCCCAGGCTCGGGCCCTAATAGCAACGATTGGCCCTGCTTGAGCCTGGCTCGACCCATTACCATCCTTAACTACGGTTGTTCTAATCATAAGTCTAGAGTAAGGTTAATATTTAAAGACGACAACAAGTAGATGAAGGTTGAAAGGAAAGGTATTTTTGCCATTAAAACTACACAGGGTAAATTTAAACTCCTTCATAATGTGCATACATTCCTAATTTAGCTCATAATTCGTTAAGTGTTGACCAATTGATAAATTATAGATATTCAATTAGGTTTTATGATGACCATTGTCTAATTCAAGGTAAGAAATATGATTAGTCATTTGCTAGTTTTAATGACTCAAAAAAAATATTTTCGCTAAAAGTTGTAACTGTAGAAAACTATGCTTTGTTTGCTAGACCTAATAAGTAAAATTTTGACACTTGCGTTATGGGAATCAGAATGTAAAAGGGATAAAATTGTTTAAGTTAGAAAAATATGGTTGTTGGGTTGCCTAAAATTGATGCACTTAATTTATGTGAAGGGTGTGCTTATGGAAGCAAGTAAAAATTCATTTCCTGTAACCAAGTCTTAAAGAGGTCTTATTTGTCCTGAAATGGTGCATGCTGATGTTTGTAGTCCGATGAATGTTGAGGCTTGGGTGGTGATCGATATGTTTTATCATTTAATGATGATTATAGTTGTATGAGTGAGATGTATTTCCTAAAAAGACAAAAAAAAATTTGAAATTTTTAAGAAATTTAAGGCACAGATGCAGGAGAGTGGCAATTATGTAAAGGTTCTTAATTCGTATAAAGGTGTGATTGCACCTCTAATGAATTTAATGGCTTTTTTATCACAATAAAATAAAAAGCTTACTACATTATACACTCCATAATAGAAAAGATTGGTAGAATGCATAAATCAAATATTAGTGAAAATGGCTAGGAGTATGATGATAGCAAGTGGTCTTCCCAAGTGATTTTGGGCATAATCGGTAGTAACTACAATATATCTTCTTAATATCTACCTTACAAAGGCCATTTTGATTTGGATTGTATATGAAGTTTGGAAAGTAGAAAGTCATATATAAGCCATTTTAAAGTTTTAATTGTATACCCTTTTCTTTGATTACTTCCCTTTCTAACCACAAGCTTGATAAAAAAAAATAAATGTATTTTTGTTGTCTATTATCCTCAATCTAAAGCATACAGGTTGTATAACCCAATAAGTGGCAAGGTCATTATAAGTAAGGATACTTGGAGCAACAATAACACAACTTCTCCAATAACTCCTGAAGCTTTAGAAGATGTAGTAGATACTTTGGTGACATGACCTTTTGAACGAGCAACTCAGAATGTTAATTTTGCTAGCAGTATCAATTCTTCAACTCATGACAACAATAATTCATTATCTCCAGGAAGCTTTTCTCCAAAAAGCTCTAATTTTGAAACACCTTTATGGAAATTCATATCTCTACGTGATATATATGTCTTATGCAGTTTTGCCTTATATGCTTTTGAGTTACTTTGTTATGAGGATGTTGTAGATAGTCAGGTATGGCAGGAGACCATCAATGAGGAGATGATTGCTATACGCAAAAATCAAACTTGGGAGTTAGTTAATCTTCTGAAAGGAATAAATGTCATTCAGCTTAAGTGCGTATGTCGCACAAAGTATCATATTAATGATACCATTCAAAATCGTAAAAATTATTTAGTTGCTAGGGGATACTCACAACAGTAAGGTGTTGAATTTGATAAAACATTTTCACCAATGGCTAGTATACTAGTTTGATGTTAAATATGCTTTTTTTGAACAACGAGTTAAATGAAGAGGTGTATGTTTCTCAGCCTGAAGGTTTTACTAATTGTGATAACAACAAAGTTTACAAGTTAAAGAAGGCTCGAAACGGTCTCAAATAGGTCTCACAAGCTTGATATAACAAGATTGATTCATATTTTCTAGAAAATGGATTTGAAAAGAGAAAAAATAAATCGATTTTTATGTGAAAAAGCATGGTAAAACTATGGTAGTATGTCTTTACTTTGATGACATGATATATATAGGGTCTTGTGAATCTATTGTTGTTGAATTTATATCTTCCATGCTGAAAATGTTTGAGATGTTAGATTTGGATTTACTGCATTATTTTCTTGGGCTTCAAGTGAACCAATGTGCTAATAGAAATTTTATTTTCCAACATAAATATGCTACTGATTTGTTGAAGAGGTTTATTTTGTTGAACTATAAAACAGTCCTAACTGTTATAAATGTAAATGAGTCACTAATAACCAATGATGGTATTAGTTTGACTAGTGTGAAGTACTTTAGGAATATGGTGGGAGGTTTGAACTACTTGTCTCACACAAGGTCAAGCATTGCATTCTCTATTAGTATAGTTTCAAGATTCATACATAGCACGTATATGAAGCATCTTGAGGCAAAAAAGAATTCTTTGTTATGTTGTTGGAACTATCAATTTTAGAATTTGGAATTCAAAAAGTCATATTTTAAATTATATAATTTCACTAACAATGATTGGGCAAGTTTTTTGGACGATAGAAAAAGTACTTTTTAGTTTTATTTTATCCATTAGTTCGAATGTTGTTTCATGGAATTCAAAAAAGTAAGATATGGTAACTTTGTCATTGTTGGAAGCTGAATATATTGTTGCATTGAAATCAACCTATCAATTAGTTTGGATAAAGAGGTTGTTAGCTGAGTTTGGCTATGATCAAGAAGGCACAACTCAAATATTCTGTGATAACCGGACAATGATCGCTATGACTAGGAATCTAGCTTATCATAGTAGAACCAATTCAAGGTCGTTCCTAACATTTTATAGGCTATGGATAAAGTAAAAAAAAAGGACCCTAATGAATCATCAATATATAAATATAAAAGTATTTTTTGTTATTAAAATTTAATATCCATACATAAGTGATTCAATTCATAAATCCACATACTTAATAAAATACTAAATGATCATAACAATAATTGACAACATGTTATAAATGTAAACAACAATAAATCACAAAAAATAACAGCAATAACAAAATAGCAATAACAGCAACTGAGCATCAATATCATATTGCAAAACACCAAGATAATTGCACTAATAAGCGCACAGATGATCATGAAAAATAATTTCTCTAAATATTTCTAGATGTAAAATCTTTAATAATAGTATCATGATCAATATTGTCCAACATATCCTTCTCAATACATAAAATAGTTAGATGATTCAATCTTTTTTGTGACATTGATGACCTCAAGTAGATTTTCAATATTTTTAACTTGGAAAAACTTCTTTCAACTAATACTATAGTCACAGGTACAGTCAATATAATTTGATAAGCAATTTAAACATTTGGATAAAAATCTACAACTTTAATAAATTCAAGAATTTCAACAAATGATATTAACTTATTTGGCAAATTCATTTGTAACACTTGTAATTCAAAAAAAAAAGATCATCTAAACCTACATCTAACACATTATCATAAGAAAAAGTAGTTGTAAAATTAGTATAAAATTCTCTTAGTTTATTATCATCCAATGACTTCAACTTCTTTAAATCAAATAAGAATCTAAAAAAACTTTCAAATGTCATTAATTGTTCAAATTTATTCTTCAACAAAATAATTGTCATATCCATAATAACTAGAAGTGCTAAAAGAGAGATAGGTCATTATATATGGCGGATAAAGATATGATATACCAATGAATATTCACTTTTTTTAAAGAAAATATCAAATATTACAAAAATACCACAATAATTATCTTTTTTTCAATATTTTAGTATATACTTTTAGGTAAATATCCATTCATTCTAATCTAATTACTTGTAGGGCTCAATATAACTTAGTTCATCTTAGATGAGATTTTATCTTACTCATTTAAAAGTCTAAAATTTTTAAAAATTCTACTCTCCAAAAATCATCAACCCCACATGAGGGGGCCATCGACGCTTTTTATTGAAAGTTGAAGTTTACAGGAAAGTCAAAGATTGAAATTTCAATTATATATTAGGATCAAATATTATTATATTAATAGAGTATATCATTGTTAATAAACATGTTAGCATGTATCTCAGTTAATAGTTGGAAACGAACTCTTCTTTAGCTTTATTTAATAAAACTTGAAATTCAAAATAAAAAATTCAACCACAAATTTTTTTCTTTTCAGTTTTTAGAAGATAAAGTGTGAAGAAATTGAATTTTCAATTTTTACCCCTTTTAATGAATATATTTATTAATTTTTAAATTTCAACTCTTTTAATAAATATATTTATTAGTTTATTAATTTTTAACTTTTTAAATAGATGAATCCCCTATTAATCTAGGCCCTTAGCAAGTACCCTTCTTGCCCTTACCTAGGGCCAGCACTAAACAAAGTACACAGACATATGTTATCATTTTATTAAAAATTCAGTAGTTGGAGGGCACGACAGGGGGGCTTCTTCGGGACTGCCATGGCGACTGATGTAGGAGTTTTCTACTAAACATTGGGGCATGCTCGCCGCTGGGGGCTGAACTTAGGGGTGCTCATAAGGGGCTTCAATTGGCGTGGGATCTTGGGTATCGGCGAATTCTATTGGAAGTGGATTCGCTAGAGGTAATAAACATCCTTTCATCCTCCAATAATTCACTAACTACGGAACTTACTTTGGTGCAAGGCCTACGAGAGCTGCTGACTTGAAATTGGGAGGTGAAGCTTCAACATGTCTATCGAGAGGGGAATCACAGCGCCGATTGGCTAGCTACTTTAGCTGTGCAGGTACGACCAGGATTGCATATTCTTTCAGCACCTCCAAAGGACTTGGTGGATGTTATACACTTAGATAGGCAAGGAACGATGTATCGCAAGGGCATGGCTTTACAGCTGACCTGCTTATGAGTTGTTTTTCTCTTCCTATGTATTCAAAAAAAAAATTTCAATAGTTGAAAGAAGGATCATATTGAAGTTTTGTGAAATGAAGGAGCAAGTTGTGGACGTTCTTACAATGTCACTATCAAGTACCAAACATGAGTACTTTAGGATGAAGATGGGAGTTACGAATTTTGAAATAAAGGGAAGTGTTGAACAACAGTAATTAAAAAATTTAGCATTATGTTTATACTTTTTGGATCTATGAGCTACTAGATCTATGAGCTACCCAAAATTCGAGTTGAAGGTAACGTGTTATCAAACTACTTATACCCTTATTTTTCAGGTACAGATATACCCCGCCGCAAAGCTGGCCCCACAAGGGACCCATAGCCCACTGGCCTCCAAATTCCATTCCCACATTGTTTTTCTGGGATTCGAACTTGAGACGTCGAGGCAACTCAGGACAAACATGGTGTCTCTGATATCATTGAACTACCCAAAATTCGAGTTGAAGGTAACGTGTTATCAAATTACTTATACCCTTATCTTTCAGGTACAGATATTACTAATTATCTTATTTAATTAGCATGTATTTAATTATTCACCTGTATCGTTAAAAAGTTGTCTTCTAACCTTTATTTTGTTGATGTGTTGTAATTATTGTTTTTTACTTCCCGACATTTTTTGAATGTAAAGAATAACATATTGGATAAATTACTTTCTTAATTTTGTTATAATTAAATTTTCCTTTAATAAAAAATTATTAATTTAAGTATCGTGGACATAGACGATTAATTTAAGAGAAAAAGTTAGATAAAAAATTAATAATAAAATCATCGTTTTTTTCTTATTAGAAAAAATAAAATGTTGTATGATTCAAAAAAACATGCTCCGTCTTGAAAATTGACTTAAATGAGTCCCAACCCATTATGCCTGCCTAATATACCAACAGGCGTCCCAATAATTTGTTATGCATAGCAAAGAAATGCTCACTCATGCTCGAGCTTTAACATTATCATGGTCAAACATAACTACTGTCGTGCTGTGCTTTAAAAGAGAGAGAAAAGAGATCGTCTCTTCTGCAAAAAAATGCTAAATGGCACCACATCCATACTGATTATGATGGAGTTTCAAGTACTCTTAGCAACAACCTTTTTAATTGGGTCAATTCTTAAACCAATTTAGGCAGCAATGAGCTTGGGTCGAATCCTAACTTTAAAAAGTTGTTAATGATTAAGTTTTTTATCGAATTTAACTTAATTTATTATAATTAGTTAGTTAAATTATTTAGAATTGGTCTATTAATTTTAAATAATTCGATTAATTTATAAATTATTTTATATTTATTAAATTTTTATTGAAAAACATATATTTAGTTATTTACAAAATAACAAAAATCCATTTCAACAAGGTACTTTTTTTTTAGTTAACGAATGAGATTTTTTGGGTAAATTGGAACAGTCGATATCAGCTTTAAATCATTACCAAGTCTAAATTATTCCCTAGTCATACGTGTAGGACCTCCAAAAACATATTAGTACTACCACTAAATGTTTAACATTACCGCATCCACGCTGCATACACAAGCAGAAGTCAAACCCTCAACTTTACTTAGGGGCTTGTTTGGTTGAATATTAATTAATAGAATGAAATGGAACGGAATGGAACAGTTTATAATGAAATAGAATGTAATATAGTGAAAAGTTGTTTAGGAGGGATGGAAGGGTTCATAATGTAATGTAGTGAAATGTTATTTAGAATATGAATAGAATAGAATGTAATGTATAATAAATGACTATTATACCTCTGATGTTAAAATGGTTGTTGCAAGAGGTTTAATAACTATGATTTTAAAACAAAAATTGTGTCTATGATTTTAAAACAAAAATTGTGTCGAATTAAAAAATCCCAACCTTGACAAATAATTTTTTAATATATTTTCTATTTTAAAATAATAAAAACTTTAATAAAAGTTTTATCATTTTATTATTAATTATATAAAAATATTATTATTAATTATTTAATAAATGCCTAAGTCATCTATCTCTTCCCTTATCAGTTGCCATACTATAATTGTTTTATTTTTCTCTCATGTGCCTTACGTTCCATATGCAAGTCTAACTCAATTACACCGTATATTGTACACCAACTCTCAGCAAAAAGTAAAAACTGTGGCAACTAAAATGCTAAAACAATAGTTATGACCCAGCCTTGGGGTCTTTCTTAGAAAAATTGGACATAAAAAATGATGTTATAGCTGGAGTTCATCTTGAGATCAAAAAATAAGAGCAGACGAGCAAACTGTCTAGAGAGTGAGGCACAGAGGAAGAGACGATGGAGGTATGCTATAAGCTGTGAGCTGTGAGGAAGAGACGATGGCGGGGTAGTGCTTAGTTTGTGGTGGCCGATGACAGCAACACATGAAGGAGAGTCATCGGAGAAGAGAGTAGGAGACAAGGAGAGAGGGAGAAATGAAAAATATGCGGTTAGAGTTAGAAGAAATAAATATTAAGAAAAATTATTAAGGGTATATTAGATGATATGTATTTATTACTTTGCGTTCCATCCTAAATCACCTGCATCGAAAGTTTCTTATTTTCACTGTTTAGGATGACAAAAGAAGAGACAAATGAGTTAGGCATTTATTAAATAATTAATAATAATTGTTTTATTTTTCTCTCATGTGCCTTCCTTTTCATGTGCAAGTCTAACTCAATTATACCGTATATTGAACATCAACTCTCAGCAAAAAGTAAAAACTTTGACAACTAAAACGCTAAAACAATAGCTACGACCCAGCCTTGGGGTCTTTCCTATAAAAATTGGACATCATAAATGAGGTTATAGCTAGAGTTCATCTGGAGATCAAAAAATAAAAGCAGACGAGCAAACTGTCTAGAGAGTGAGGCACAGAGGAAGAGACGATGGAGGTGTGCTGTGAGCTGTGAGGAAGAGACGTTGGCAGGGTAGTGCTTAGTGTGTGGTGGCCGATGACAGCAACACGTGAAGAAGAGTCATCAGAGAAGAGAGTTGGAGACAAGGAGAGAGGGAGAAATGAAAAATGTTGGGTTAGGGTTAGAAGAAATTATTGATATTAAGAAAAATTATTAAGGGTATATTAGATAGTATGTATTTATTAGTTTACATTTCATCCTAAATCACCTAAATTGAAGGTTTCTTATTTTTACTGTTTAGGATGATAAGGGAAGAGACAGATGAGTTAGGCATTTATTAAATAAATAATAATAATTGTTTTATTTTTCTCTCATGTGCCTTCTTTTTTATGTGCAAGTCTAACTCAATTACACAGTATATTGTACACCAACTCTCGACAAAAAATAAAAACTATGGCAACTAAAGGGCTAAAACAATAGCTACGACCTAGCCTTGGGGTCTTTCGTAAAAAAATTAGACATCATAAATGAGGTTATAGCTGGGGTTCATCTGGAGATCAAAAAATAAGAGCAGACGAGCAAACTGTCTAGAGAGTGAGGCACAGAGGAAGAGACGATGGAGGTGTGCTGTGAGCTATGAGATGTGAGGAAGAGACGTTGGCGGGGTAGTGCTTAGTCTGTGGTGGCCGATGACAGCAACACGTGAAGGAGAGTCATCGGAGAAGAAAGTCGGAGACAAGGAGAGAGGGTGAAATGAAAAATTTGGGATTAGGATTAGAAGAAATAATTGATATTAAGAAAAATTATTGAAGGTATATTAGATGGTATATATTTATTAGTTTACGTTCTATCATAAACCACCTGAATCAGAAATTTTTTATTTTCACTGTTTAGGATGAAATAAAACGTAACATGAAACCTTCCGTTTCTTTTTCATTCTATTATAAAATTCTCAATTAAACGATAGAAGTATGTTACGTTCCATTTCATTCTATTACTAACCCTTCAAATAAAGAGACCTAATGAAGAATAAACCGCTTAGCCTTCTCCTCGAGTTCGGTGCTCGCTGGTAGAGCACTGTCAATTTGATCAAAGGTCTCTTGCAACCCATCCCATCATGACACACAACTGATCGCCCTCTCGCTCTGACTATTTGGATCTGACTAGAAGAGTACCGTGGGCCTTTAAATGCCATACTTTTCGATCTTGTCCCATTCTTCAACTGCTTTTCTACCTCCAAAAACCTAACCCACCTGTGTCTGTTCAGTCGCTTAATGTTACCGTCCATATCCTTTTCCAGCACCAAACCCTCGTACTTAAGCTACCTTCTCATTGAATTCCATGCAATTCCATACCCAGAGTAAAAGTCACTCAGTTAATTTAGTATAGCTCCTTTCTAGAAACAAAAATGTTTATTTAGTCTTTGTTTTCTTTTCAAAATCAATTACTCTTAACTGCAAATTAGAAATTCGCTACAAATTTTAGGATTTTGGTAACTTCTCTAGTCAATTGATTGCAATAAATACACTTTCAATTATCAACTATTGGATGGTCCAAGCGTCCTGCAACAACGATAAGTTGATCAAGTGGCGAATCAATGAAGTGGGCAAGGCCATTTATTGTAAGTTGAATTAGTTAAATCAATGAGTTAACAGGAAGGAGAAGTCTAACTACTAGTTACTTATTAAGAAGTTTGAATATATTGAACACTAACTACTCCATTTTGATTTTCTGTTTTTTTTGGATAAAATGATTTCTTTAATTTTTAAATACAGAAACTAGGTAAATATTATAATTTTCATAACTTTAAGTTGTGTGTTTACAACTTAAACACACAAGTTAAAGTTGAGTAATTCAATATAAACAAGAAATGTGTTTACAATCTACATCTAAAGAGGACAATAAATTCCAAATTTTAAAATTTTTTAAATTTAAATAATTAATTAAATAATTATAAAAGTTGGATAATGAGATTAAAATTTTAACTTTTTAATTGGTTATATTAATAATCAATTAAAACCTTACTGCAATAGTCAACGCCTTCCTTAAAATTTTGATTAGAATATTTATTAGGGTACAATTCAATTCAGTGACCACAAAGTCTACCAACGTAAAAATGAGAACACCAATTCATATCTTCTTCACATCACTATCTCTCTTTCTCCTTCAGGAGCTAGCTAGGTCGATCCTTTTTCAAAGTTCTAAATAGGAGGCAAGAAGGGGGTGGCCCAAGATTTGATCAAAACACACACTCTTCTAAACTTTGGCCCCACGACGTTGAGGGGATTGAAATTATATTTCTGTAAATATTAGACTATCGAAAGCGACAACAAAGCTAAACTGGAACGAAAAGGAAAAGCACTTCCTTCTCCTTGCCAGTTTCCATCGCCATGGATGAGTTTAACAGGGAACCATCCATATGCCAAACCTAACTTTCTTCTTTTACTTTCCGTCTCTTTCATTATTACAACCTTCTAAATCTCAGTGTTCAGGTCAATTCACGTTACCTGGAAACTTGGGATTCAATTTTAATTGTAAGTTACAAGAATTATATAAAAAAAAGAGAGGTTTAAACTATATATAACAATGAACGTGCATTTTGGGCCAAAGTTCAAAGAAAATCTACGTCATGCAAACGTAGGTTGACTAAGGTTTCGAGGCCGGCTCAGTCAAGGTTTTCGTGTAAATGATCAATGTGAGCTGTGAAAACTTTTAGGGTTGGCAACTAGGGTTTTAGGGATCGGCGTCAATGGGAGTAGCAGCAGGATTTGGACTTCGGTTAAAATTGGAGGACTGAGTGTACGTCTAGACGAAGGTGGTTGCCCCCAGTTGTTGGGTGACTTGTAGATGTGGGATATTTTTTAGCATTACAGAGCTACGACGACTTTGAATTCCAAGCTTAAAAGGGCACCGATTTCTTTTAGTTGCGACTCCATTTTTATCCCTTTTACCGGTCGTTGCATGTGATCTTCCCTTTATACCATCAACGACGCATTACGCGTCTAGCAGCTTTTATCAACTCCTGTAATGAACGGAAAATGTTTGGTTTCTTCTCTTGGGTTATTATTTATTAAAAATTAAACGGACAGCGTGACACTTTCAAGTAATTTAAAATAAAAAAAGCATCTAAATCAAAATTTAAGTTATAGATTATGATACGCAATTGTAAATAATACTGACGCAAATATACCGCAACTTCAACGTCACAATTAATCGGTTTTACTTTGAATTTGATTGTATTTTATAAAAGCCAAGTATGAAGTGATCATCACGTAGTGCATAGCCGCTTACATGTAGGACCTATTTATTGACTTCTTACAAGTTTTATTTATGAGTTCCAATTCCAATAGCAACTTACTAATCCCGTCGTTAGCACTAGAAAACAAAAGAGTGGAGGAGAAAATGGACAGCATATTTTCTAGGATGCTACATATTAACTACTATTACATCAACCGTTTTCATAGGAATAGTCGTACGAATCACAACTGCTGCATAATGAACATCAACCCATTTTTTACTCAATGGAGGATTTTTCTTTACTACTCTTAACGAAAGACAATTAATAAAAATAACTCAATTGATTAATCAATCAAAAAATAATAACAATACACTTGAGATGGAAGAACCTTCCCTATGTTCAACTTTTCAAAATATATCTGAATAATTATCTACCAGCTGAAATAATCTATGTCAACTCCAGAATCACACCACGGTTGCTCAGTTAATAATCGACACTCGGTAGAACTTACACGCAGTGTCAAATCCTTTCAATCGAAAACTACTCCAATGGATGAAGATTCAACGCAAGTGGCTTCCAAAATAATTAGTGTAGGAACATGAATCTACCGATGTTGAAATCATACACACGCACACGCATAAGGAGTGAGCCTTCCAACCGTATGCTACTCCAACGATTCAATATCAAAACAAAAGCCAACAAAAATCACACATCCCACCAAGGCAGTCACACACACCACTACTCAAAAATCAACCGTAAGTTTTTCACTCTAAAACCACACCATCGTATGTTTACAAAAAATCAACCGTAGGTTTTTCACTTAATTTACAATGAAACTTACGGTAATACCCTTCAGCCACTACTTTGATGCAAAATAACTTAATTCACAACCAAAGTTTCAGTCATACTCTTCAGCCACTACATTCACGTAAGATCCATAATTCTTCACAAATTCCACTTTTATGCAAAATAGAATTCTATACTATATAGAACATTATCCAATTAGTTCTTTTGAATCCAAGATAATAAAAAATCTAACAAGTTTAATTAATAAAAATATGCTAAAATAAAATAAGTAGATATATACAATATATATCAAACAATTTGTAAATGCTAATTTGTTAGATATAACTTCTAAAACATTAAGATATATCCGTGAAACTACTCTTCCTTATATAATGGGAATCGAGAAGAGTGAAGAACCTCAAGATGTGACCCTTTACGATATAAAGAATGACTTTTTGTTACATATAATTGAGAAAAATAGTGTGAACACTTCGATTAATTTGGAACGAAAACGATCTTTTTCTCTGCCTTCTTTCTTCAAATCTATGGACAAAAGGAATAGAAAATGGAGCTACATCATGTAATATTAAAATCAAGTATCATTGACTTGTAGAAATCCTTCACATGGAAAATAAAGATACCGACTTTGTGTTTTTTAGTGTAGACGGAGCTAGATGGTCATTCCCAATATTCTTACATATCAAGCCACGCGAGAGACGTTCCAGCTGTGGGCAGTCAGTATCAAACTGGGCATCTTTCAGGATTGACTCATCTTTTTCCACATCTTGACCCGTTAAACTGAAATTTCTAAGAATGCTGCTGATCATCGTGTATGGACACTGCGGACAATTAATGTATGAAGGTGACCGTCTTGTCCCGTCATTTCTAGGCGAAAGGGTGGTCTTTTAATGTTTTGAAAACTTAAAAGATAAATTATTTTAATTAAGTTAATTTTTTGTGAGAAATAAATATCGATGTACCTAGATTTCAATGATTTTATATAAGTATAAAAATTAAAAAATGATTTAAGTGATTTTGTTAAAAATTGAAAATTTTAACTTAACAATAAAATAATGAAAAATGCAAAGTTCAATTAAAAACTCTAAATTAAAGTTAAAAATTTAGGTGTCATTTTCTCTATCTTTCTTATGTTTAGAAATTTCATTTTCATATATAAAATTAATTACATATCCAATTAGTTAAAAATTACTATTAATTAATCTTGATTAATTTTGTTAAATTAGTTCAAAAGATGAATATTTATTTTGAAAATCAATAAAAATGCAAGTTGAATATCTTACTATAAATCATAGAAATTAAGTTTGAGATTTGATAAAACCTTTTCCATGTTTCACTATCTTTTTTGTCAATTTTGACGTGGTGATTAATTAGTTAAGTAGAAAGCAGAGACAACAAAAGGTAGGTTGCTAACTTCCTTAGTTATACTTAGTGATTGCTTTGACACTAACACAACTCTGTTTGACTAGTTCAGCTCCAATCTTTCTAAAGCTGAAATAAGGCAGAGGGTGGCAAGCTGAGCCGGGGAGATTTTAATTTGGTAATGGATGGTTATTAGAATTCTGACCAATTTGGCAGATAAGCCAAAAAACATGAATGTCTTGAAGTTACATATTGTTGGATACCAATCCGTAAAGGGTTATCTGTTTGGAAATGAAGATTTCGTTCCCCACAAGTTATCTATTAGAAACAGGAACAGGATTTTTATCAAAGGTCCAATTTTCCCGCATGAATATGATCTTTGTTTAAGTTGACGTAAATGTTAGAAAGAAGATTTTGACTGCTTTTATTATCTTGTGCAGATTTTTTTTTTTCCCAATATCGCGTGAAACTGCTGCAATAGGATGCCCTAAGGACACGAGATATAGAATTATTAAATTAGAAAATTATATTATTTAACTCAATTTTATTGTAATTATTAACAGAATAATATTTTTATTAAAAAGCTAAATCAACCAAACTTATTAAGATAAAATTTAAATTAATTGTTTTAATTAATTCTTAGCAACCAATCGTACTAAAATTGACAATCTGAAGTGTGTCTGAAGACCTTCTCTTAAGAACAACATCAATTGGTATTAAATTAATTATCACTTCTAGAGATTGGAGCCGAGTCGAACATTGAATGGGCTGAGTCAGAGGTGGCAAAGGAACGGTTTCTGACGTGGATATATCAGTCAAATCAAATGACGTATTTCTAGCATATAGTGGTCAGTGAGGTTAGGTATCTCTCTTCTACGTGGGACCCACACCTTATTTTAATTACCGTCGGATAAAGCAATGCCGTCAACACGGTTGACCTCCGACGACGCCCTCCTGGCTCCTGCCCACGTGTAGTTAATATAAATCCGTCATCTTTAACGGAACCCTATCTTAGTCCTCTTTCTCTGGGGATCTCAAAACGTGGATTTCAGATCTTTTATTTAAGATAACTATTTTCTATCAATTTCTATTAAGTCCCGTACGAATATTTATATAGGGTTTATATAAATATATGAAATGCTCCGAAACGTGTCACTCTACACGAAACATGACGTCATATATCCCCCGAACAAAGCGGCTGGTCCTCCCTCTCGGAGCATTATTATAACTCTTTTCGTACCCCTCCCGCTTAGGCAAGTCTTTTCTACCACTAAATACACAGATACACACTTTCGTTGAAAAGCCTATACAACCACTACGCTATATACTCTCTCTTTCTCTCTGACTTCTGTTTCTGTCATGGAGAAACAAGTCCGTGAATTGGAATTCTTGCACTCCGGTGACTTTCTCCGGCGTAACTCAGGGGAGTCCGATCAAGTAAAGGACAACACCGTCGATCTAAGAAAGCCTATTCTCAAAGAAGTTGATTTCTTTTCATCGAGTGAGAGGACTGATAGGTTGACGCGTACTCAGGAGACCAAGAATGGATCATCAAGTACTCCAGTTGTTGACGTTGTAAACGTAAGGTTTCATCGGTTATCTAGACCTTTTCTGGTTTTGTTTCTCTTGATGTCGGATAACAAACCTGTGTTTATGCTTCGGGTTGACTTTGTTGTTTCCTAGCAGACTGGACTTAATATTCACACCCCAAGCTCTGGGATTTCGAAAACAGTAAATGATGATAAACCCAAGACTGAGGTAAGTTATCTCTCTCATGTGTATTATCTAACTCATTTTCCCAGGTCAAAGCATTCATAGGCTTCTGCATTCAGCTATGAGTGGTTATTTCTTTATTCCTTTTGTTATTCTAAGTTGGATTTTCAAGATTGGAGTTTTGATCATCTTTTGGCAGCTAAGTGTGCTACAAACTGAGTTGGACAGAGTGCACAATGAGAATAAAAGGCTGAAAAACATGTTGGATCAAGTTACAAAGAGTTATAAGGACCTTCAAGCTCAGTTACTCATGGCAATGCAAAAACAAGCACATGGGAATCGGGAAAAGCAGGTAAATTTGGTTCAGATATCAGTCAATTCTCAACTAGATTAGTTCCCAATTTATTTTTCATTTGTTGGATGAATCGCTTATTTACTATTTGAAGTTTCTTGAACAGAGACATAACCGAAGAAATCCATATTATCTTCTTTCATCTATAAAGAATAGGGTAACGTGCTTCACTAGAACTAGTAAACATGCTTTGTTGATCCGCTATCACGTTTTTCAATATCTAAAGACGACTTTTTTCCAATTTTAGCTCTAAAACAACTGGAAGAAGAGAAAGTTCCAAATTTTCTATCTTAAATAATAACGTCTACTGGACAATATCTTTCATTAAATCTTAATTCAGACATGACTTTGGTCAAGACACTTCTTATGTCGGTTGTTTCATGGGCGCGATACATCAAGAGTGACGCGTCTAAAGATTTACCTCGAACTATCTGATTTGAGAGCTATCCTCGCAATCATCCTTCGGAATGCGAGCAATACTCTTACGCCAGTTCTTTGTCAACCCTTGAAACGATTGAGTTAACCTGAGCTTTGAGCACTGTATCTGAAGTTCGACGTGAGAATGGGATTCTCTCTTTGAGTTCTATCAATATAAGCCATAAAGGAAAGCTAAAAGATATTATTGTACTAACTTCCATTTGTTTTGAATGGCTTCAACGATTGATACAGAGAGGTGATCAGAGTGGAATTTCAAGTTCAATAATGTCAGCTCAACAGCTTATGGACCCACGGCCATCTGCCGCATTAGATGTGAGTGATCCTTCCATATCGGACGAGAAGACACAAGAAGTGTCCGCTTCTCCAACACATACAGCACATGTTATGTCCCAAATTCCTGGAAAGCAACCTTCCATTGAGGACTGTCTCGATCAAACTTCTCAAAGCTCGGGTTCCCCTAAAAGCCCTAAATTAGACCAAGGGAAGTCCGGGGAACAAGTTCCTGAGATTCCTCTCAGGAAGGCAAGAGTGTCCGTACGTGCACGATCAGAGGCTCCTCTGGTAAGCATTTATCAACTGATAAATTACATACGAATCTTCAGAATAGAAAATGGAAAATGTTTGGATTTGCTGAAATTTAATGTTAACTTTTATTGTTCAGATCAGTGATGGATGTCAATGGAGGAAGTACGGACAAAAGATGGCAAAGGGTAACCCTTGTCCTCGTGCCTACTATCGCTGCACCATGGCTGTTGGATGCCCAGTCCGTAAACAGGTAACTTTTGGAGACTGCCACCTTACCGTAGAAGTCAACGCAAAGCATAAGAAAAAAATTGTCATTCCCTTCAAAAGTGAAGGTCAGACCAACATGTACCAACTAAATCTGTTCATTTCCTTTATGTTTTAGGT
This sequence comes from Erythroxylum domingense, assembly GCA_025594535.1. NCBI lineage: Eukaryota > Viridiplantae > Streptophyta > Magnoliopsida > Malpighiales > Erythroxylaceae > Erythroxylum > Erythroxylum domingense. Next base: position 22,922,305 of record JANQBM010000009.1, on the reverse strand, counting down.
TCAAAGATGCGCAGATGACAAGAGCATTCTCATTACAACATACGAAGGCAACCACAACCACCCTCTTCCACCGTCAGCCACAGCAATGGCCAACACTACCTCAGCTGCAGCAGCAATGCTTCTCTCAGGTTCAACTACAAGCAAAGAATCTCTATCACCACACAGCAACTTCTTCTCTAATTCTTTGCCCTATGCGTCGACGATGGCCACTCTATCGGCGTCGGCACCATTCCCCACCATAACCCTCGACTTAACTCACAGCCCGAATTCAATGCCCTTCCTTCGAGTCCCACAATCACCGGCCACATTTCCTCTTCCTTTGCACGGATGCTCTCAATTTCTGGGCCATCCCATGTATGTCTCTCCAAAGCCACAGGCAATCTCAACAGTGCCATTAGGACAAAGGCATGCTTCTATCATGGAGACTGTCACTGCAGCGATTGCTTCTGACCCAAAATTTAACGAAGCTTTAGCAGCAGCTATTTCTTCGATTATTGGTGCACCTAGAAGCAGCGATGGGGCCAACAACAATGGAGTATCCGCATCTGTTGGTTCTCCACAACTTCCTCAATCTTGCACCACTTTCTCCACAAACTAGGGTGACCACAGATGCTGTGTGGCTGTCACCTTTAATAAGCTATTAAGCTGGCAAGTTTCTTCTTTAGAATTCACCTTTTCTTTTAACGTTTTTCCTAAAATTACTTTTGTGAGCTTCGCACATGCATGAGAGCGAACCATGCATGAAGGGTTATCCAAAACACTTTAACGAACGACAGCTCTTAGCTGATTCAAGCTTTGAATGTGAGGAATCAGTAGATTCAGCCATTGCGCCGGTTGGTTTCTGAAGGATGCAGGTCAGGAAATGATTAATTTTGGCATGCTTTTAAGAAGAAACACAAATAGAGGGGGATGTATACAGGTATTATTTGTTATATGGAATTTCTTAATACTGTTGATAGCTCAAGACAATTGTTGTGGTTACTAGTGTGTATGGTGAGTTTAGGAAAGAACAAACGGGTGTTGTAAGAATCAGTGGGTCTACGAGAGGAGGAGAATGCTATGTGTTTTGCTTGAAAGACCGTATACTGCTCCTTGTACATAAATAAAGCGATATAAAAAAAGGAAAATTTACTGTTAAGTGATAACTCTTAGACAGAAACATAGGCGATCAAGAGCCATCCAAGTTGAATGCACCTCGAGAACGAAGAACCAGGACACAGAATGAATATGTAGGACAGTAGAAGATAATGACGAAAACAGTCACTCTAGAGTGATCGATTCATGGCATGGTATGGCTTGGAGTCAACTTGAGTTGAGTTCCTCCTGCCGCTTCAGTAGTGCTGGTTTTGGAAGCCTTCAAAGCCTATTGCTTGATCATATGAAACCATTCCAAGGTTTTACTCCTTGCATTGTCGACGCAAATTCCAGTCAGTTTTAATTATTTTATTTTAAATATCCATAAAAATTTCTCTCTTACTAATCGTGAAAGCGGTGCTAATTATTAATTTTTCTTTTAATAATAAATACAACATCTTAAATAAAAAAAAAGATTACTCAATTCTCCATATTCACTACAACAAACAACGTATTTAGCGACGATTTCAATCGTCGTTAAAGAAGGGAAAATCGTCGCAATTAGTAATGTGTAATGATTTCATTTTGTCGCCCAAATTGTTACCGAATCTTGGTAGCAAAATAACATTGGCGACATAAAACAGAAGTCGTTACGAAAACATTTTTGCGACAAACAAATTTTGTCAGAAAAATGTATTACCAACGATTAAAAAAACGTCGAAAATAATTTTGCGCGAGGTTTACATTTTGTAGATAAAGTCTTTTTTCACGAAACTTTATGCGTCGGTATTTATTTTTAGTGACGATTTTATTTTGGTAGCAAAACTTTTTAGCAACTAATTTATCCTGTAGGTAAATGTTTTTAGAGACATTTTTGAAACATAGGTAAAAATCTTTTGTGACGAATTATTTTCAGT
>JANQBM010000009.1:22864162-22876040 GCA_025594535.1 Erythroxylum domingense | reverse complement strand
ATGTTCGTATTGTATAATTGGAAATGGGCCCAAGTGGCAAATAAAAGGTACTTTTCATTTTATTATGTTTGTATTAATTAATGACAAAATAAAGAGGATGTTGGTTATTAATTTTCTGTTCCTTATGTGTTGTCTTCAGTTAAGTAGGCAAAAAGTTTTGAAAAGGAAAAGTGGACCCGCATGAATGATAAGTGATGAGAGTTTTCAAAAAAAAAAATTTATACCGACTTTTGTTTAGTGAAGTGATGTGACACGCCACTCTCGCGGGGCACAGATTCGGATATCACTATCGATATCGGGTTCGGGTCCAGCGGGAGTGGGGTGTTACAATATTGCTTACAAGGAAACTTTAGAGGCTCATGTATGACAAATAATCATTGTGGTGCAAATGGATCCATACTTACTTCATCAAAGATAGAAGTATAGGGGCATTTGACATCAAATGCTTCCCATCCTCTACCTTAAAAGTAATTTTGAAATTGAGAAAAGGATTTCAATCTAACTTCATTGCATTGGTAAGGAATGGAGAATCCACTATCTTTTGGTTTGATAACTAGCTTTTAGTGGGGCAACTTGTCAATGAAAAATAAGCAAGATCTTTCAAATCTTTAATTTCACTCAAAGCCTCAGTAGCATCAACTCTATCAAACAAGGAGATATTCTAGCAATCATCACTATCTAGACCTCTCTTAGATGAAATTCTCCAAACATACATCACTGCAAATGAAGACAAAAATATATGGAAACATATCATTGATTACAAATTCACAAATGAGTCTCACAAGAAGTTAATCTTCAATCATCTACCTAAATTGCTTTAGGTCAAACCAATCTGGTGTGACTATATCAACCCTCGAGTTGCATTTATCCTATAGATTGCAATGACAGGAAAGATAAAAAATGTTGGTAAAATCACTAGATATATGCACCTCATATACTGGTGTTCATTATGTCAAGAAGCTGGGGAAAACACTAAACATTTATTCTTTAATCGTAACTACAACAGAGGCATATGTAAGGAATTCGACAAAAGATGTTTGACATATGAGTAATCAAACAACCTGGACAATGTTAAAGCTTGGCATTCAAAATAGCAAACACTTTAATAGCTTTACCTAGAAGTGTTTTTGGTTGGTTCTCTCTTCAATAATAATAATAACTTGGGATGAAAGAAATTACAGGATTGTTCAAGATAAATGCCTTCCTATGGAACAATTCAGCAAACAACTTGTGCAACATATAAGGCTTTAAATTAGTATGCAACATGACAGATTGCAAGACAAACACTATCTTTTTTCATTTTGAAATGTCTAGTTTCCTTTTATACATCTTTTAAGTCCTACTTGTAATCATTGAAATTCGCTAAACTTTGGTGTCATTGCACTTATTTTGATTGTATAGCTGGATTTCCTTTCAAGGCTTAATACAATAACATTTAAAAAAATTGACATGTCCCAAGTCATGAATTTTCTTGTATTGAATTTTAATTAAACATAGTTTAAGACACGGGCATGTCTTAAATTGTGCTTATCTAAGAAATGTAACTCATACCCAAATTTTATGCATTGGATTGGCGTTTTTCTTTGATTTGCCATCTTGATTGTTGTCCTGCTTATCTACTCAAGTGTATGATTTCTCTTGCTTGCTTCCTTCCTACAAAGTTGAAGCTATAATAACTAAATAGAAAAAAAGGAGATAAAATCTATTGAAATTTTAGTAAGGAAAAACCTAATCAAAATCTAAATTAAGGTTTAAGTAAAATTATATTTTATTAAACAAATAGTTCGGTTACCTCCTAACAAGTAGTTTTTTAGAAGTAGTTTATTTACTCTTTCTTTATTAACTTATTGAGGGGTCATCAACGACAAATATTGCCATTCCTTCTTTAATATTACCTACTAAGTACCTTTTTAATCTTTGGTTGTTCACCTTGTAGGTTCCTTTATCTAGATGTGATATCTTAATTTCCCCATAAGGGAATATATTCATAATGGTGATTGTATCACTTTTGTAAAATCTATGACCAATAGGTGTTGATCATGCCATTGCCTTTTCTTTTCCTTGTATATACTTGCATTTTCATAAAAAAGTAGAAATCCTTAAGTTCAGTCTATTAGGCATTCTCTTGTAACCAAAAATTTTCATATCAAAATTTAGAAATTTAATGTACCAATATACCTTATTCTCTAACTTGGTAGGTAGATGACATATTTTCCTAGATTCCTTTTTAGTTCCCTATTTGACACTTCTACTTAGCCACTAGTTTGAGGATGATAAGGTTAGAATTTTATATGTGATAAGATGTTTGTCCAAAAATTTATCAAATAACACATTGTAAAAATGTGTTCCCTTATCATCAATTGTCATTCTAGGTATGCCAAATCTAGTAAATATCTTAATAAATTCCAAAGTAACTATAAAATCACTAGTTTGCAAAGATATGGCTTTCACCCATTTAGACATGTAATCTACTGTCACTATAATGTATTTATTTATAAATGAACTTGAAAATGGACCATGAAACTAATTCCCTACATGTCAAATAATTCATATAATAAAAAATTTGTGAGAGGCATTTCATGCTTATAAGATGCATTGCCTGCTCTTTTACATTCACTACATAAAGGACATAAAAATGATTGTATAAAGTAGAGCAGAAAGGTATAGTACCTTAATGGAATTGTTTCATTCAATTTAGCCTGCTTATGACCAAAGACTCAATTGAAGGCTTGACTTAAATATAATAATAGTTGTCATTTGAAGAAAATGATTGTAGATTTTTCTTTCTAATACTAGATATGATACATCATATATATCTTTCTTATTAATACTAAACTTGGATTCAATATAACTAGAATATTTGAGACATGATAAGAAATAGATTATTAAGTAAAAGTAGCTTATATAAGTTTATACAAATAATTTTCATATGTTGGAGGGAGACTTATACTTAACATAAGTGACAAGAATATAAAGTTAAACAACCAAGACTATCCTTTTTATTATGTGTTAGTTAAATCAACATAATGAGAATATTTATATGTATCAGTCAATTATGAATCATATAAAACCCCTTACATTAAAGGACATCTAAATCAACCTTTGATGAAAGGATGATTATGGTATGTAGTGATGCATCTTGTATGTGTTCTTAAAATAAGAAATTTGTCCATTTTTTGGGGGCGTGGAAACACATAAGAACTTTTTAATAGAAATGGAAACGAGATGTAAATCCAATTCCTTTGGAAATGGTAAGATCTTTAGCCCAAGAATTAGGGGTTGATCTGTATCATCTTGACTTGATTCTAATTTCTTTATTTGATTTTTTACAAACAAACCGTCACTTATCAATACAACCCCATCGTTATTGGATTCCAAATTCAAAGCAATGACATGTATGATGTATTTAATGTAGTAATAATTTAGTAAACAATGAGTACTTATTAGATATTAGGCGTTGAGAATGCTAAAGCATTTTAATGAAATTGATACAAAAGGATTTAAAATTTCTGGATTATCTATATAAAATGAGATTTCTCGGTGAATAACTTCACAACTAAATTCCAAAATAGTATGAATCTGTGTAAGGAGGAAGATATGATATGATAAAAGTTATGATGCAATATTTATTTTTTTCTATAGCTATGCATAATACTCTAACTTATCCTTCATATTTCCAATTAAATCAATAAATAAGATTCCATAGTATATATGGAATGCTAAGAATTTAAAAGAGTCAAAGTTAATGATTTTGGGATGTGATGTTTAGTTAAAGAATATACTAATAAATTCAGAACTAAATTGGATAATAAAAAGTTATAATATATCTAAAACGTTGGATATGATCTTACAAACTTCATTAAATAAAATGTTTTTTCAACCCATACTTATAGGAGAAAGGTCCTCAAGATAAGTAGTAGGCCTAAGATGAAGTTTGGAAGAGTTCAAATCTTATGATACTATACAAATAAAAGTAATTCCTTTTTCATTACATTTGATGTATGGTCAAAACTTTCAAGATGCTGAAAGATTCACTTTTATGATGAAATCAATGAGTTTGTTTTGGATATTATTATGATTTTATCAAGTCTATAAGAAGATTAATGGGAGCATAATTGTCCTCTTTAATGGAGGTATGTATATGATATACTATTTAATGGGAAAACCATTTCATATTTTAATTATTGAAAATATAATAGTCCACAAAACAACTTAAAAACAAACACTAATATGGAAATTTAGAAAATTATAAATGTAAATAACATCTTACAATAGAGTTTACACATCAAATTTAATGAAAATGTAAATGGAAAGAATGAAATACTTGATTTGGAACTTGATCTGGAAATCTAGAAATGACTAAATTTCTTCTTGATCCTCCTTGTTTAATCTAATTTTGTCATATGGTGACTACATTTTATTGTGTCCTTCACATTCTTAAATAGTAGTTTAGGGTCATGGGGTTGTTTATGGGGTTTCACACTTAATTTGGTTCTAAGAATAGCCCCAAAATGTTAAAAGACCAAAGAAACTCACATGTTGGAAATGCTAGAATTCACTGGAATTGTTGTCTAACAGATGCACGTTTGCATAAAATCGTGCACCACCGAAATTGTTAAAAATTACGAATTTGCATAGCCTAAGAGAAGTGCACAGGACGATGTATTGTCATGCATCTCTTCTTTGCTTTAAATATAAATTCATCTCCTTTCTTCAATTTCTTGTTTCCATACACTCATAAACACATCAAACACCTTATAAAATTAAGATCCAATTCTTTCTCTAAAAGAAACAAACACTTATAATATGGCAAACACTTACATTAACATAATTCTAAGCCTATACATATGACAATCATCTAATAAACACCTAAAAACACACTAAAACACATATCAAAACATAGTATAAACTAAACCTATCAACATCCCCACACTTAAACTTTTCTTGTCCTTAAGAAAAAATAAAACATAAACTTAAACATATAAAACATAAACACAAACAATCATGCAACATGCACTAATGAGAAAACGACATCAAGCTTTATGAAATTAATTTAACCGTCACCACCAATCATTTAAGTTGTACTAAGATACTAACCTATGCATATTATGGCTAAGCACTTTGGATTGAATATACATATTAATCAAAACATTAACTTCATATTCATTCACCTATAGAACTTGTACATATACATTGATAATTATTAACCAACCAAAATTTCAACTATCACTATGTATCCTTTAATGAAAATTCTCACTATTTTCAAAGATTAGTATATATGCGCACCCTTAACATAACACAGAAACTATATTTAATCAATAAGTATTAAAATCACAAAACAACTTAAGAACAAACCCTAATCTGGAAATTTAGAACATAAAAAATGTAAATAACATAATAACATCCAGTTTACACATCAAGTTTAATGAAAATGAAAAAAAGGAAAGAACGAAAAACTTGATTTGGCACTTGATCTGGAAGTTTGGAAATCACTGATGTTCTTCTTGATCCTCTTTGCTTGATCTAATTTTGCAAGATGGTGGTAATGACTGCATTTGTTTATGTCTTTCACATTCTTAAATAGTAGTTTAGGGTCCTAGGGTTGTTTCTAGAGTTTCCTTAATTTGGTTCCAAGAATTGCCCCAAAACATCAAAAGATCGAAGAAACTCACGTGCTATAAAAGTTGGAATGTGCTGGAATTGCTAATTGATAAATGCATGTTCTGATGCAGGGTGTGCATAAAACCTTGCATCACCAAAATTGTTGAAAATGGTGGATTTACACAACCTAAGAGACATGCATAGAATGATGCACAATCATGTATCTCTTTTGTGCTATGAGTCTTGATTTTGTTTAATGCTTTCATCTAAATTCATCTCTTTTCCTCAATTTCCTATTTCTATATGCTCACAAACACATCAAACACCTCATGAAACATAAAATAAGATCCAATTCTTGCTCTAAACTAAACAAACACTTAGAATTCATACAAACACTCACATTAAAGCCTATACATACTATAATAATCTAATAAACACCTAAAACACACATTTAAACACCTATCAAAACATAGTATATTACTTACACGACCATGTAGAAGTGTACATGCCCATGTATATTACTTACATGACCATGTATGGGACTGTGTAAGTCACTAAAAATGTGTACAAACTTAAAGATATTGTTTCAACCATATATGTGACCAACATACCCATGTGGAGACCTATATGGCTATGTAAGTGAGTTACATAGTTGTGTATCTTTCTTGTGTATCCAATTATGAATGTGTAACTGAAAATTCTAGAAAAGTAACATAAATGGTCACCTACATACTTATGTAGCTGACCGTGTATAATCACGTAGTTCTAATTTTACAGTATAAAAGTACAATTAAGAGGAAAATCAAGGTATGTATAGATTAGAGACACCAAGGGGCACAAATACTTTCCTTTTTGAGAGCTATGAGTAATTAATTTTCCTTTTTCCAATTCAAAGGTGATATTGAGGCTATTTAACATGTTTGGGCATTGATCAATCATAGTGACGTTCTTCTTAACTCTCTTTTGGAATTAATTACGTTATTTTGTATTTAAAGTTTAGGATTTATGTATAGATGATTTAGATATTCCTACTATATCATTTATTTATGGATTTACTACCAAAATTTTGATTGCAATTAGTAGTTATTGTAAATCTGATTCACATGTGGTAAAATAATGGTCATTCATGAATAAGGATAATATGTTATAAGTTAAATGATCTAAGCTTGTGTGATTATTGCTTACACAATATAGATCTACATAGATAGGTGCAAATTTTGTTTACCTATTCTAGTCTAGGTATATAAATAATGTACTAAGGGTGTTTAGTATTTAAGATATATGTTACTTATAGAGTATTAAAGATATCCATTGATCTATTTAGTATCCCGTCTCTTAAATTATTCAAGGATTTAAAGTGTTAGACTACTGATTCACATAAGTGGCATTATATAGAACGAATTTGGTACATTTATGACATGATTTTATGATTGTATTCAAATGCATAATATTAGCATACACACATGAATTATGATTTAGACAAATTGCATCTCAATTGACATATTCCGGGGCATGAAACTAAAATGAACATGACATGAATGTGCATTTTTGATGTCTTGTACTTTGGTTTACCAATGACAAGAATTTATGGATTATAATTGGTAACTTGGAATTAATTGTTACAATTGAGAGATTGATGAATTAATATTTACATCTAGTCTACAAAAAATGTCAAGTGGTAAGACAAGTTGACAAATGAAAAATTAGGATGACCAAGCCTATGAAATAAGTTACACATGAAAGTAGAATTGAGTGATATTTAACATAAATAATTGAGTGACAAATGGCTTAAAGGTTGAGTGACAAATGGCCTAGCATAATTGTGACATTTGGCAGCTTATGGAGAGGACAAATGGAATGCATGCATAGGGAGAAATGTCATTTTGAAACGGTGACACCTAGCATCTAATGAGTTCAGCTACTGCAGAAGTTGTTCTGCTGTGTTCATTCTTCTCCTCCCTTCCCTTTCACCACCGAATTATCCACCCTTCCATAGATCTGAAATTTTGCTTCTATTTTGTTCATCATCGCTCCAAAATCTTGATAAGATTCTGCATCAAGAAAGCTATATGTTGTTGTCTTTCATCCTGTTGTTTTCTTGTTGCTAAAAACCATCCATTGCCCACCTTATATTTGAGTTGATCTTGCATGTATATAAGGCAAAGTAAATTTGATGAATTGAGGTGGAACTTAAGCTAAACAAGTAAGTAAAGTACCGATCTTTATGGTATATTGTAATGGAAAGTTTAGGATGATTGAATTAGAATGGATAACATGTAGTGTTGATGATGAAGTGTACTAGAAAATGATACATGAATTAGAAACTTTTTTTTTGTTTTGTTTTTGATGCATGAGAACTGTAGGTTATAGGTTGCTATATGGATGATTTAGATTAAGATTTGAAGTTTAAATGAAGATGAATTTATGCTAAAGAAATGTGTTAGTGAAGTGTTCTTGAATTTGGAAAAAAAACTAGGACTACATATACGATGAGATTAAGTGAATGAAAGTTTTTGTTTTGTTTTTGTATGCATGAAGGATAAATAGTTTATGAGCTGCCAATTAAATGATTTTTAGTTAGATTTGGAGATGAAATTATTCAGGAATTAAAGTATAATTAAGGTATAATTAATGGACTAATATGAAGATGTTTTAAATTTGGTATGAAGTTGTTAAAATATGGAGCAATTGAAGGAAAATTGAGAGTAAACATTTGGTTCACTCATCCCATGATCATGGGCATTATTTTGAAATGAAAAACTTCTATTTTGTGTAATTGTTGAACTATATAAGGATAAGTCACTTTAGATTACTGTATTTGAACTTGATTAAGGTTTGAAATGAATTGAAATTGTTGCTTGATTCATTGGTTAAGGGTTTGATAAGTTTAGGTTGTTAATTGATATCATAACTTAAGGAATGGATTGTCTTGATATCAATGTATTAAAATATGGAAATTATGAGCTATTAAAGGAATTAAGACGTTCTTATGAATGCAAATATGATTCAAAGGATATGAGTAATGTGTATTAGATATAAATGAATGAACATTGGAGAACATGAAGTAATTGTGAGTGAGAATTGGACTATGATAAATAAACAAAGTTTACTTAAGGTATAAACCTAATTGCAAAATGGTAATATATAAGCTATAAAGTTTGAATGATCTGACAGCGTATAAGTACAGTCAAGATCTTTATATATTAATACATACTAAGAAGGTCAATTAAGTATGCATTGAAATATATATATATATATATATATATATATATACACACACATGTGAATGATTGAATAATGATGTTTGAAATATGTGTGTATTGCATGAAGATAGACACATAAGTTGATCTTCAACATCTAAACGTTGCCGGATCATCAAGTCAATAGCTTATCTGGAGCGTATTGTGAGTTAATGTAGATGTGTAAACTCAATTATATGTGTTTCTGTCTGATCTGTATGCGAAATATGAAATGTGAGAGCAATTGAATGTGAAATGCCTTAATAAATATGAATTGTGAGAACAATTGAATGGGAAATGCCAGAAGGAATATAAAATGTATGAGCAATTGAATGTGAATTGCCAGACTTAGATCCGATGAATTTGATAAATCTGACAGAAGCACCCAGGAATCAAAGGTAATGAAACATGGCATATGGAATGATGCATCACATTGAAATGCATGATTAGATAATGGGGTTGTAACTGGAATAACCAATGTGAGAAAGAGCTTTAAGCTCAGGATTATGCATAAAGAGCCACAAGCTCAGTTATTAATGAGTCCGGCATCCATAACGGATATAGGACAGTAAATAGACGCTCGGTCAAAATAAAGTAAACTAAAATGGAGTCACATGTGCATTTGTATATACATCTTTATATGTATCATATGATTAAATTGAAATGAATTATTGAATTTTTTGAAATATAGTTAAAAAGTAAATGAGGATGTGTTGTGATATGAAATGTTAGTTTACCTGATATACTTATGAAAGTATGATAAACTTGATGTACTTGATAAGGTATGATGAAATGTGATGTGATATTTAATACTAGATGATATGTAATACTTATTGAATTGGGATATGACTTGTCTCTATGTATTTGACTTGAGTGAATACATAGATGATGGTTCACTCAGTGAGTTCACAAACTGATCAAAATTGCAATGTTGATTTTAGGTTCAGAGGAGATCTAGTTAGACTAATTGGAGTATAGCTACTGTAATTGGACATAAGATAGTACTTGGGAATAATTGCTCCTGTAAATGTCTCTAGACATTATGCATCAAGAATAGCATTTCTCACCTATTGTCAAATGCATATGTGAACTCTGAAGTGTAATATAAATTGTGATTTAATATGATTGTGAATGAAATGATTTAAAATGAATGTTTGAAATATTTTTGATATGTAATGCCTTAAAATGTGGTAGTGCTATCGTCTTAACATGCCATTCGGCTAGAGTATGTTGTCTAATAATCGTCGATGCATTCAGGCATATGCTCTATGAGAGTGGTACATTACATTTTGGTATCAGAGCCCAGGCTTAGAATCTTACATGGGCATTCATCATAATATATGTTAAGGTACATGCATCTTAAAGATGTCGTAGCATGCAGTGGCAGCTGATCTCCAGTCTTAGTTGCATTTAAATAAGTCACATGCATGAACATTTGTTATAAGTCTAAACTGTTAGAAACAATGAGAAGAATGATGATCTATCAGAGTGTGAGAAAATGAAATTTTATTGATATCTTGAAATAAGAGATAATATATGGTTTAATATGTTAGACATAGATTCAGTGTATTTGTATTCATGGTTATATCAGTGAATATGATATCAGTATTGTGTTGTGGTTGTATACTTTTGAATTGATATAGATGTGAATACATTTTCATGGATTGGCCAAAAAAAGAGAAACAAAGATGCAAGTAGAAATGACAAGATTTAAAGTGTACAAGTAAAGTTAGAAAAAACTAAAATTTAATATGATAGTGAAAGGTTAAACATGGAAATGGAATGGTTGTTTAATTATCGTGCAAAAAATTTATGATTTAGTATAAAGTTATATCATTGGATCTAATATTAGAATTTCATGATAGTTACGAATCTTATATTTTTGAATTGATTAAGAACATACTTAAGTAAGATAAAATAGATGATATCAATATATGTAGAAGTCCTCAAGGTTAAGTTGATAAGCTATTATGAATGCACATCCAATAATGTGATTACCTTGGCGAATGATGTTACGAAACACATATGTATTATATGCTTGGATATTGTACAGGGAGTGATCTTTGACATATTGAATGCTCTTAAGTCTTACTCCCTATAGTTAAAATTTTGAGATGACTCAGAGTAGCGCAATGGAAGCATGGATTTATGTGAATGTAATGAAATGGTAACTACTAAGGATAAGTAACTTTTGTATAGTCATAGAATACTCAAATGTTATCTAAAATCAATTGAGATCGAGATATCATCAGTATAAGATATTAATTGGTGAATTTTTGAAAATAAATCTCTAGATAAAATGTAATGGTCTTGATGGTACACACTAAAGCATAAGAGTAAATGTGCACGCCTATTGCTTCACCGAGCTTTAATATATCGAACATGCTGATCATGTAAGATATGATTAGTAATTGATCTTATTGAGATATTATGAATAGTTGAAAAGCAACGATAAACATAGTTGACTGAGGAAGATTTCGTGAACAATACAAGTAAATTTGGAGAGAAATATTTTTATAAAGACTTTCACCAAACAGATAGATCAAATGTTCCATTTCTAGGAATGAATGAATAGTGAACCAATCAGAAGTGAATATTGGAGTTGGATAGATATTAGACTCAGGCACAAGAAGCTGAATATACTATAGAGAGTGCATTTATTTCGTTTGTTGTGAAGTATCCAAACTACGTTATTAGATTCTTGAATTTGAGATGATACAATTGCTATTGCTAGAAGAACTTAGGTCCATAATGTATTATATGCTAGTATGTTCAGAAGGTATAAGTTAGATTTGATGTATGTGTTACCAGCTCAGGAAGTTAGGATTGCAAATAATTTGAATTATGTGGAGAAATCAGTAAGAATGGCCTAACATCAGGATAAGCCAATGAGGAATATAATGATTGGAGAAAATCATTTGAGAGAAGAAGTCAATTAGGAGATTAAGAAAAAAAATGAGATAACGTTACCCTATCTGTGGAATCAGTTAGTTAAGAATTTTGAGGACAAAATGTCTTTAAGGGAGAGGAAGGGGGAG
>JANQBM010000009.1:22844546-22864062 GCA_025594535.1 Erythroxylum domingense | reverse complement strand
AATAGTTTATGAGCTGTTAAATGAATGATTTTGAGCTAGAATTTGAGATGAAATTGATGAGGAATTGAGGTATAATTAATGAACTTTTATGAAGGTGCTTTGAATCAAGTATGAAGGTGTTTTAATGTAAGTGTATATGTAAGAATGATTATTAGTGACATAAATGAATAGAATTTTGAGAGCTTTAACGACCAAAATGGAAGTTATATTGACATGAATTGAGGTAGATTTTAAGGACATGAAATATGGAAAAAATGCAAGTGTTCGTTGTGCTTTCAAGTAAGTGAAATTCGTGGAGAACTAAGGGAAATTGGATAGTGCAAGTTCGGGGCACTCATCCTACAATCATGGAGGACTACACATTTGGGGCACTCATCCCACGATCGTGGGAACGTCCTCCATGATCATAGGCAATGCTTTGAAATGAAAAACTTTTGTTTCGTGTAATTGTTAAACCATATAAGGATAAGTCACTTTACATTGGTGTATGTGGACTTGATTGAGGCTTGAAATGAACCTAAATTGTTTCTTGATTCATTGGTTAAGGGTTTGATAAGTTTAGGTTGTGAATTGATGTCATAACTTAAGGAATGGATTGTCTTGATATCAATGTATTGAAATATGGAAATTATAAGTTGTTAAAGGAATTAAGATGTTCTTATAAATGCAAATATGATTCAAAGGATGAGTAATGTGTATTAGATATAAATGAATGAACATTGGAGAACATGAAGTAATTGTGAGTGAGAATTGGATAATTATTTGAACGTATATGATTGGTGAATAAATCAAGCTTACTTAAGGTATAAACCTAATTACAAAATGGTAGTATACAAGCTATAAAGTTTGAATGATCTGAAAGTATATAAGTACAATCAAGATCTTCGTATATTAATACATACCCAGAAGGTCAATTGATCATGCATTGAAACATGATATATATAGATGTGAATGATTGAATAACCATATGATTGACAACTTAATGATGTGTGAAATATATGTGTATTGTATAAAGATAGATACACAAGTTGATCGTCAACATCCAGACATTTTCAGATCATCAAGGCAATAGCTTATCTGGAGCGTACTGCGAGTTAACCTATATGTGTAAACTTAATTATATATGTTTATGTCTTATCTATATGCTGAATATGGAATGTGAGAAAAATCGAATGTGAAATGTCAGAATGAATATGAAATGCGTGAGCAATTTAATATGAATTTCCAAACTTAGATTCGATGAATTTAATACATATGGCAGAAGCACACAGGAATGAAAGGTAATGAAACATGGCATATGGAATGATGCATCACATTGAAATGCATGATTAGATAAAGGAGTTATAACCGGAGTGACCAAAGTAAAAAAAACCTTTAAGCTAAGGATTGTATACAAAGATCCACAGGCTCAATTATTAATGAGCCCGATATCCACAACAAATATGGGACAGTAAATGAAATGAGCCCAGTATCCACAACAAATACAAGATAGTAAATAAATGTTAAGTCACAACAAAGCAAAATAAAATGGAGTCATATGTGCATGTGTATATACATCCTTATATGTATCATATGATTGAATTAAAATGAATTATTGAATTGTTTGAAATATAGTTAAAAAGTAAATGAGGATGTGTTGTGATATGAAATTATACCTTACCTGATATACTTATGAGAGTATGATAATCTTGATGTACTTGATAAGGTATGATTAAATCTGATGTTATATTCAATACTAGATGATATGTAATACTTATTAAATTGGGATATGACTTGTCTCTATGTATCTGACTTGAGTGAATATATCAACGATGGTTCACTCACTGAGTTCGTAAACTCATCAAAATTGCAATGTTAATTTTCAGGTTCAGAGGAGATCTAGTTAGACTGATTGGAGTATAGCTATTGCAATTGGAAATGAGTTAGTGATCAGGATTAGTTGTACCTGTAGATGTCCTTAGTCATTATGCATCAAGAATAGCATTTCTCACCTATTGTCAAATGTATAGGTGAAATCTAAAGTGTAATGACATTTGTGATTTAATATGATTTCGTATAAAATGATTCAAAATGAATGTTTGAAATGCTTTTGATATGTAATGCCTCCAATAATGTGGTAATGTGGTCGTCTTAACGTGCCAATCTCCTTGAGTATGTTCTCGAATAATCGTTGATACGTTCGAGCATATGCTCTATGAGTGTAACATCTCATTATCCTATGATCAAGGTTAGAACCCTAGGATACTGTACACGAGAGTTTACTAAGAATTTAGAAGTAAATTTCATGCTTCATATGGCATATTCATACATATGAATAATGTTAATATTTATTAAAATATTTGTACATTCACTCATTGACAATTTCCGTTTATAAGTGATTTTAATGTGATTAAAATGTGAATTGAGGATTATTTGTCTTCAAAATTAAATTTGGGTGTATTAAAATTGATTTAGTCTTTTTGATAACATGTTAGAAATTTCTGTAAATTTTGGGGTATTTTAGACTAGGAAAAATGTAGAAATAAGAGACAAATAGAAGTGTGATATATGGTAGCCTTACATTGATGAAAAATGGGTTATATGCAATGGTGACATGTGGCATTGTTTGATGGAGTCACCTAGCCACTGAGGAACCATGTTTCTGTAGAGGGAAGTTTCTGCATTCCACTAAAACACCACCTTTCTCCTTGCTTCATCCATCACCGAAACACCATGTTTATCCATTCTTAGGTATTTGGCTTATATGCGTGATTTTCACATCAACATTACACCTACCATACTTCAGCTCATTTGTTGTTTTTGATCCTCTCTATCCTTGCTTTTCTTCACCAAATCTCATCCTCTCTCTATTGCTGGAATTTTTCCTGAATCAAGTAAGTTATGCTTTAAGTTTTATGGGTCGAATAAATGACATTTTGATGATGTTTTAATGTTGATAAATGAATGCAAGCATGAGTGGTGTAGCAAGATGAATGAACGCATGCGTGAGTGAGTGGTGTTAGGAAGAAGCAATTTTAGTGATATAGGCAAAGTGATGAAGGAGTTAAATGAAGATTAGTGCAGTAGAAAATGTACAGAAAGTGTGATAAAGGACTGTGATAATTGGAGTTAAATAAAGATTAGTGAAGTAGACAAAAGTGCAGAAAATATGATATAGAAAAGTATGGAAATAGGTTTTGTTTTTGGGTTATAATTAATCATGAAATGGTGAATTGTGTATAGAGAATACTGAACTAAACATTTATGTATAACTGAATCATCAACGTGAAATAATAAAGAAGTGATGGAATTTTGGCAATGAAGTATGCTGGAGTATGTTATATGAAGTGTTTTTACTGAACATGCATTTGTATCTTGGCCATATCTTGATTTGTAGATATCGAAATAGGATGGATTTTAATTTAAATTAAACTAAGGACACATGGTTACACTTTTAATGAAGGAATTGAATTTGAATTCTATCCTTAAGGGTCTTAAAATTTAGCTTGAAGTTGAATTCTGGCATAGGTTGCAACACTACCCTTAACAAAAATCATGTCCTATTTTTATCGAATAAACTGTATTGATGTAGGTAGAATCAAATAAAGTTGTCTTCATAAAAGTTGTATATTATTCTCTTATCTTTCTAATGATATAAAGTTTGTAATTTTTGGAAGTCAGAATTGAGGCATATGAGTTTTATAAGTTTGAGTGCATAGCATCCTTCAAATATAGGAGTGCACAATTGTGCACAAGCACGATCATGCACCAACCTTTCAAGTATGAGAATGCATGATTGTGCACCAACCCTTCACACAGTTATGCATAGTCCGCAATATTTTGAGCATAACTCATGGAATACTCAACCAAATTGAATGATTTTAGTTTTGTTTGAAAATTAAGACATAGGGGAACATTTGTTTAGAAGAACTTATTGTCCAAAAACGTCAGTTTCTAGGTCAAAATAGCCATACAAGCCTGACCCAAAATTCGCCTGAGAAAATCTGGACAAAGTGCAGGAAAAGTATCATGGGTAGTGATTTTTCTTTATGAAAATGTTTTGATGGTATGATGTTTGGACCTACTAATGCTAAGGTATTTGCATATGAGTTATTAAGGTTTAAATAAGAGCTTAAATGAGTTTAGTTGATGTTGAATGAAAGGATTAAGGTGAGTAAAGTGTATTTGGAGTAAATAATGCATGGAAGGTGTTTTAAATGGTTTATAGAGCGTGTTAAGGAAACATACTCAAACATTTGTCATTGAACATGCATAATACATGATACATTCATAAATGTACTTATTCATTTTAATGTGCAATATAGTAATGTGAAAATGTATATGATTGTATATAGAACAACACATCGAGAGACCGCTTCCAGACATTGCCGGAACTTCAAGGCAATAAACTAAAGGGAGCAACTCTGAATAACCTAAGATGGTCTCACCTTGAATGTTTGTTTGTTAAATTATGTACTGAATTATTGTGATGTGTATGTTCTGAATTCTATACATGCAATGTCCGAGGCATTTTATGTATGAATAAAACATTAGAAGTGTTACTTGAATGTGAATGTGATTGACTATGTGATTCTCGACTAATATGTTGTACGCTGGACCAAAGTCCAATGACAATAGGAATGAGAAAGAATGTGAATGTGACTAAATGAGCATAATGATTGAATATACATGAAGCATTTCATTACATGAATGCATAAAATATAAAGGCAGTTGTGATCGGAGTAACCAGTGAAAAAGAGTTTAAAGCTTATACATCTATGGTAAGAACCTATGGCTCAATGTGTATAAAGAGCCCTGCATCCACAACAGATAAAGGATAGTATGAAAGAGCCCAGTATCCATAATGGATACGGGACAGTGAAAAATGCACTCGGTCACAACAACGTAATAAATGAATTTGAGTCTCATAAACATTGTATACATATATGATATGGATAAATTGAATGATTGCATTGTTTTGATTACTTTTCTTGTATGAACTATGTAAAAGCTTATCGATGAATATGTTTTACATGATCGTAATGACATGAAGAATTGAATATATTTTTGAAATGTGACCAATGTTAACAAGTGTTTCATAATATTACATGTTGATAATTATGATGATGTAAATGATATGATAACATGAATTATCGTGTTGAATGATAAGAGTGAACCATCGAGGATGGTTACTTAATTGAGTTCACAAAACTCAACCAAATTGTAATGTTGACATTTTCAAGTTCGAGAGAGTGACAACTAACCTTCTAAGACTGATTAGAAGAGATTTTGTATAGCTTTTGGCTAGAAGATATGGCTCAAAGGTCAATCAGTTGGGACTGAAGGATTTGTCTTAATTTTTGTTAATTCCTCATGTATGTAGCATACTTTGTAGACAGAGTTATGGACTCTGATAGGCTGATATTTTATAAACATAAATGATGATTAAAATGCTACATTGTAAATCATGGTTTATAAAATGAAATGAGGAATTTTTGCGTTTTAGACATCATGTTAATTATGAATTATTTATGATGTCATGCTATGTAGTGAAAATGGAATAGTTAGCACACCATTTATGTTGGGCATATGTTCTTTCGTCCGAGGGGTGTACAGATATATGCCAGATGGGAGTAGGATGTTACAATGAGAGTTGTATGTTACAATTTAGTATCAGAGCCCAGGCTTAGCATCTTACTTGGGCATTCATCGTAATATATGTCAAGGTACATGCATCTTAAACATGTCATAGCATGCAGTGGCAACTGATCCCCAGTCTTAGTTGCATTTAAATAAGTCGCATGTATGAACATTTGTTAAAAGTATGAACTGTTAGAAACAATAAGAAGAATGATGATCTATCAGAGTGTGAGAAAATGAAAATTTGTTGATTTCTTGAAATAAGAAATAGTACATGGTTCGATATGTTAGACATAGATTCAGTGTATTTGTATTCATGGATATATTAGCGAATATGATATCAGTATTGTGTTGTGGTTGTATACCTTTGAATTGATATGGATGTGAACACATTTTTATGGATTGACTTAAAAAAGAGAGAAACAGAGATACAGGTAGAAGTGATAAGATTTAAAGTGTACAAGCAAAGTTGGAAGAAACCAAAATTTACTATGACCTTGAGAGGTTGAACTTAGAACTGGAATGGTTGTTTAATTATCATGTTAAAAGTTTATGATTTAGTATAAGGTTATATCATTGGATCTAATATTATAATTTCATGATAGTTACAAATCTTATATTTTTGAATTGATTGAGACCATACTTAAGTAAGATAAAATAAATGATAGCAATATATGTAAAAGTCCTCAAGGTTAAGTTAATCAGTTATTATGAATGTACATCCAATAATGTGGTTACCTTGGTGAATGATATTACAGAACATATATGTATTACATGCTTGGATATGGTAAAGGGAGTGATTAATGACATATTGAATGCTCTTAAGTCTTAGTCCCCAAAGTTAAAATTATGAGATGACTCAAAGTAGCACATGGAAAGCTTGGATTTAAGTGGATGTATTGAAATGGTAACTATTAAGGATAAGTAACTTTTGCATAGTCATAGAATACTCAAATGTTATCTAGAATCAATTGAGATCAAGGTATCATCAGCTTTAAGATAGTAATTGGTGACTTTTTCAAAATAAATCTCTAGATAAGATATAATGATCTTGATGGAACATACCGAAGCATAAGAGTAAACGAACATGCCTACTGCTTCGTTGAGCTTTAATATATAGAACATTATGATCATGTAAGATATGATAGTAATTGATTTTGTTGAAGTATTATGAATGGCTGAAAAGTAATGATGAACATAGTTGACTGAGAAAGATTTCGTGAACAATACAAGTAAATTTGAAGAGAAATGGTTTTATAAAGACTTTCACCGAACATATAGATCAAATGTTCCATTTCTAGGAATGAATGAATATTGAATGAATCAGAAGTGATTATTGGAGTTGGATAGATATCAGACTCAGGCACAAGAAGCTGAATATACTATAAAGAGTGCATGTATTTTGTTTGTTGTAAAATATCCAAACTACGTTATTGAGCTCTTAAATTTGAGATGACACTCTTTCTATTGCTAGAAGAACTTAGGTCCACAATGTATTCTATGTTAGTATGTTCCGGAGTACAAGTTAGATTTGATGTATGTGTCACTAGCTCAGGAAGTTAATGTTGCAAATAATTTGTATTATATGGAGAAACTAATAAGAATGGTCAGGATAAGCCTTTGAGGAATCTGAGGAATCAAATGGTTGGAGAAAATCATTTGGGAGAAGAAGTCAATCGGGAGATTGAAAAAAACATGAGACAACATTACCCCATCTGTGGAATCAGTTAGTTAAGAATTTTGGGGAAGACTCTAAAAAGGTAGGAGTTGTAGTATCCCGTCTCTTAAATTATCGAAGGACTTAAGTGTTAGACTGCTAAGTCACATGAGTGGCATCATATAGAATGAATTTGGCACATTTATGACATAATTTTATGATTATGTTCAAATGCATAATATTAGCATACACACATAAATTATGAGTTAGAAAAATTGCACTCAATTGACATATTTCAGGGTGTAAAACCAAAATGAATGTGACATGAATGTGCATTTCCAATGTCTTGTACTTTGGTTTACTAATGACAAGAATTGATGGATTATAATTAGTAACTTGGAATTAATTGTTACAAATGAGATATTGATGAATTTATATGTACATCTGGTCAAGGAAAAATTTCAAGTGGTAAGACAAGTTGACATGTGGAAAATTAGGATGACAGGACCTATGAAATAAGTGACATATGGCAGTAGAATTGAGTGACAAAAGGCTTAGAGATTTAATGACAAATGGCTTAGAGATTGAGTCACAAATTGCCTAAGATCTTGGTGACATTTGGTAGGATAAGGTGAGGACAAGTGGCTTCCATGCAAACATGACAAGTGTCATTGTATTACATAGACACCTTGCACTTAATAATGGAAACTAATGCAGAAACATCTCCTTCATTGTTTCTACTGTGATTCATCCCTCTCACCACCGAGAAACTCGCTTCTTTCTCACAGCTTTCAATTTCTACCTAAATTCTGTCCATTATCACCTTGTATTTGAGATGATCTTGGATGCATGGAAGACTATGTTAGCTTGATAATTGAGGAGGTAATTGAGCTGATCAAGTAAGTGAAATACTGATCTCTTATGATATATGTTAATAGTACTTAATGATGACTGAATTAGGGATGGATTGATTGTGATATTGGTGTACAAGAGTGCTGAAAAATGATGCATGAATGGTAGTTTCTATTCGGTTTTTGCATGCATGAAAAAAATAGTTTATAAGATGTTAAATAAATGATTTTGAGCTAGAATTTGAAATGAAATTGATGAGGAATTGAGGTATAATTAATGGACTGTTATCAAGGTGTTTTGAATTTGGTATGAAGGTGTTTTAAATTTGGAAAATTAGGGATCTAAATGTATAAGCAAGAATGATTGTTAGGGACATAAATGAATAGAATTTAGAGAGCTTTAACATAGCCAAATTGGAAGTTATATTGACATGAATTGAGGTAGCTTTTAAGGACATGTAATCTAGAAAAAATGCAAATGTTTATTGTGCTTTCAAGTAAGTGAAATTCATGGAGAATTGAAGAAAATTGGATAGTGCACATTAGGGGCACTAATCCCACGATTGTGGAGGACTGCACATTCGGGGCACTCATCTCACAATCGCGGAGGATTGCATGTTTGAGGCACTCATCTCATGATCGTGGGAACGTCCTCCACGATCATGGTTAATGCTTTGAAATGAAAACTTTTGATTCGTGTAATTGTTGAACCACATAAGGATAAGTCACTTTGCATTAGTGTATTTGGACTTAATTGAGGCTTGAAATGAACCTAAATTGTTGCTTGATTCATTAGTTAAGGGTTTGATAAGTTTAAGTTGTTAATTGTTGTACTTAAAGAATGGATTGTCTTCATATCATTGTATTGAAATCTAGAAATTATGAGTTTTTGAAGGAAGTAAGATGCTCTTATGAATGCAATTATGATTCAAATGATACGAGTAATGTGTATTAGATATCAATGAATGAACATTGGAGAACATGAAGTAATTGTGAGTGAGAATTGGATAATTATATGAATGTATATGATTGGTGAATAAATTAAGCTTACTTAAGGTATAAACCTAATTGCAAAATGATAGTATACAAGCTATAAAGTTTGAATGATCTGAAAGATAAGTACAATCATGATCTTTATATATTAACACATACCCAAAAGGTCAATTGATCATGCATTGAAACATGATATATATACATGAAAATGATTGAATAATCATATGATTGACAACTTAATGATGTCTGAAATATGTGTGTATTGCATGAAGATAGATACACAAGTTGATCGTCAAGATCCAGAAATTTTCGGATCAACAAGGCAATAGCTTATCTGAAGCGTATTGTGAGTTAACCTAATTGTACCCAACTATATGTATTTTGTCTAATCTGTATGTTGAATATGAAATGTGAGAACAATTGAATGTTAAATGCCGGAATGAATATGAAATGCATGAGCAATTGAATGTGAATTTCCAGACTTAGATTCGATGAATTTTATACATGTGACAGAAGCACACAGGAATGAAAGGTAATGAAACATGGCATATAGAATGATGCATCACATTGAAATGCATGATCAAATAAAGGACTTGTGACCAGAGTGACTAATGTAAAAAAAAGTTTTAAGGTCAGGATTATGTACAAAGAGCCACAGGCTCAGTTATTAATGAGCCTGATATTTACAATAGATACGAGATAGTAAATGAAAAGAGCCCAGTATCCAAAACAGATAAAAGATAGTAAATAGGCGTTCAATTACCACAAAGCAAAATAAAAAGAAGTCATATGTTCATTTGCATATACATCCTTATATGTATCATATGATTGAATTGAAATGAATTATTGAATTGTTTGAAATACAGTTGAAAAGTAAATGAGGATGTGTTGTGATATGAAATGTTAGCTTACCTAATATACTTATAAAAAGTATGATAATCTTGATGCATTTGATAAGTTATGATGAAATCTGATGTGATATTCAATACTGGATGATATGTAATACTTATTAAATTGGGATATGACTTGTATCTGTGTGTCTGACTTGAGTGAATACATCGATGATGGTTCACTCACTGAGTTCATAACCTCATCAAAATTGCAATGTTAATTTTCAGGTTCAGAGGAGATCTAGTTAAACTAATTGGAGTATAGCTACTGCAACTGGACATGAGCTAGTGGTCGGGATCAGTTGTACCTACAGATGTCTTTAGTCATTATGCATCAAGAATGGCATTTCTCACCTATTGTCAAATTTATAGGTTAACTCTAAAGTGTAATGACATTTATGATTTTGTATGAAATGATTCAAACTGAATGTTTGAAATGCTTTTGATATGTGAAGCCTCCAATAATATGGTAATACGATCGTCTTAACGTGCCATCCTCCTAGAGTATGTTCTCAAATAATCGTTGATACATTCAGGTATATGCTCAGTGAGAGTTGTATGTTACATTTTAGTATCAGAGCCTAGGCTTAGCATCTTACATGGGCATTCATCATAATATAAGTCAAGGTACATGCATCTTAAACATATTATAGCATGTAGTGGCAACTAATTCCCACTCTTAGTTGCATTTAAATAAGTCGCATGCATGAACATTTGTTAAAAGTCTAAACTGTTAGAAACAATGAGATTAATGATGATCTGTTAGAGTGTGAGAAAATCAAAGTTTGTTGATATCTTGAAACAAGAGATACTACATGGCTCAATGTGTTAGACATAGATTCAGTGTATTTGTATTCATGGTTATATCAACGAATATGATATCAGTATTGTGCTGTGGTTGTATACCTTTGAATTGATACGGATGTGAATGCATTTTCATGGATTGACTGAAAAAAGAGAGAAACAGAGATACAGGTATAAATGACAAGATTTAAAGTTTACAAGCAAAGTTGGAAGAAACCAAAATTTACTATGACCTTAAGAGGTTGAACTTAGAACTGGAATAGTTATTTAATTATCATGTTAAAAGTTTATGATTTAGTATAAGGTTATATCATTGGATCTGATATTAGAATTTCATGATAGTTATGAATCTTATATTTTTGAATTGATTGAGAACATACTTGAGTAAGATAAAATAAATGATAGCAATATATGTAGAAGTCCTCAAGATTAAGTTGATCAGTTATTATGAATGCACATCCAACAATTTGGTTACCTTGGTGAATGATATTACGAAACCCATATGTATTATATGCTTGGATATGGTAAAAGGAGTGATCGATGACATATTGAATGTTCTTAAGTCTTAATCCTCACAGTTAAAATTATGAGATGACTCAAAGTAACTTATGGGAAGCATGGATTTATGTGGATGTATTGAAATGGTAACTATTAAGGATAAGTAACTTTTGAATAGTCATAGAATACTCAAATGTTATCTAGAATCAATTGAGATCAAGGTATCATTAGTTTTAAGATATTAATTGGTGACTTTTTGAAAATAAATCTCTGGATAAGATGTAATGATCTTAATGATACATACCGAAACATAAAAGTAAATGAACATGCCTACTGCTTCGTTGAGCTTTAATATATAGAACATTATGATCATGTAAGATATGATAGTAATTGATTTTGTTGAAGTATTATGAATGGCTAAAAAGTAACGATGAACATAGTTGACTGAGAAAGATTTCGTGAACAATACAAGTAAATTTGGAGAGAAATGTTTTTATAAAGACTTTCACAGAACATATAGATCAAATGTTCCATTTCTAGGAATGAATGAATATTAAACGAATCAGAAGTGATTACTGGAGTCGGGTAGAAATGAGACTCAGGCACAAGAAGCTAAATATACTATTGAGAGCGCATGTATTTTGTTTGTTGAAAGTATCCAAACTACTTTATTGGGTTCTTGAATTTGAGATGACACTATATCTATTGCTAGAAGAACTTAGGTCCATAATGTATTCTATGCTAGAATGATCACGAGGTACAAGTTAGATTTGATGTATATGTTACTAGTTCAAGAAGTTAAGATTACAAATAATTTGAATTATGTAGAGAAACCAATAAGAATGGTCAAACATCAGGATAAGTCGTTGAGAAATCGAATGATTGGAGAAAATCATTTGAGAGAAGAAGTCAATTGGGAGATTCAGAAAAACATGGGACAACATTACCCCATCTGTGGAATCAGTTAGTTAAGAATTTCAAGGACGACTCTTAAAAAGGGGAGTTGTAGTATCCCGTCTCTCAAATTGTCGAAGGATTTAAGTGTTAGACTGCTAAGTCACATGAG
Organism: Erythroxylum domingense; assembly: GCA_025594535.1. Classification (NCBI taxonomy): domain Eukaryota; kingdom Viridiplantae; phylum Streptophyta; class Magnoliopsida; order Malpighiales; family Erythroxylaceae; genus Erythroxylum; species Erythroxylum domingense. Next base: position 22,851,684 of record JANQBM010000009.1, on the reverse strand, counting down.
TGGCATTATATAGAATAAATTTGGTACATTTATGACATGATTTTATGACTATATTCAAATGCATAATATTAGCATACACACATGAATTATGAGTTAGACAAATTGCACTCAATTGACATATTTCAAGGTATAAAACTAAAATGAATGTGACATGAATGTGCATTTCCAATGTCTTATACTTTGGTTTACTAATGACAAGAATTGATGAATTATAATTAGTAACTTGGAATTAATTGTTACAATTGAGATATTGATGAATTAATATGTACATCTAGTCTAGGAAAAATGTCAAGTGATAAGACAAGTTGACATGTGTAAAATTAGGGTGATTGGACCTATGAAATAAGTGACACATGGCAGTAGAATTGAGTGATAAATGGCTTAGAGATTGAATGACAAATAGCTTAGAGATTGAGTGGCAAATGGCCTAGGATCTTGCTAACATTTGGCAGGATAAGGTGAGGACAAGTGGCTTCCATGCAAACATGACAAGTGTCATTGTATTACATAGACACCTTACACTTAATAATGTAAACTAATGTAGAAACATCTCCTTCATTGTTTCTACTATGATTCATCCCTCTCAACGCCAAGAATTCACTTCTTCCTCACAGCTTTCAACTTCTGCCTAAGTTCTATCCATTATCACCTTCTATTTGAGATGATTTTACATACATGGAGGTCTAGTTAGCATGATAATTGAGGAGGTAATTGAGCTGAACAAGTAAGTGAAATATTGATCTCTTGTTATATATGTTAATAGTACTTGCTGATGACTGAATTAGGGATGGATTGATTATGATATTGGTGTACATGAGTGCTAAAAAATGATGCATGAATGGTAGTTTCTGTTCTGTTTTTGCATGAATGAAAAACAATAGTTTATGAGCTGTTAAATGAATGATTTTGAGCTAAAATTTGAGATGAAATTGTTGAGGAATTGATATATAATTAAGGTATAATTAATAGACTGTTATGAAGGTGTTTTGAATTTGTTATGAAGGTGTTTTAAATTTGGAAAATTAGGATTGTAAGTGTATGTGCAAGAATGATTGTTAGTGACATAAATGAATAGAATTTAGAAAGCTTTAACGTAGCCAAAATGGAAGTTATATTGAAATGAGTTGAGGTAGCTTTTAAAGACCTGTAATCTAGAAAAATGCAAGTGTTTGTTGTGCTTTCAAGTAAGTGAAATTCATGGAAAATCGAGGGAAATTGGATAGTGCACGTTCGGGGTGATCATCCCATGATTGTGGGAAGGTCCTTTACGATCATGGGCAATGCTTTGAAATGAAAAACTTTTGTTTTGTGTAATTGTTGAACCACATAAGGATAGGTCACTTTACATTGGTGAATTTGGACTTGATTGAGGCTTGAAATGAACCTAAATTGTTGTTTGATTCATTAGTTAAGGGTTTGACAAGTTTAAGTTGTTAATTGATGTCATAGCTTAAAGAATGGATTGTCTTGATATCAATGTATTGAAATCTGGAAATTATGAGTTGTTAAAGGAAGTAAGATGTTCTTATGAATGCAAATATGATTCAAAGGATATGACCAATGTGTATTAGATATAAATGAATGAACATTGGAGAACATGAAGTTATTGTAAGTGAGAATTGGATAATTATATGAATGTATATGATTGATGAATAAATTAAGCTTACTTAAGGTATAAACCTAATTGCAAAATGGTAGTATACAAGCTATAAAGTTTGAATGATCTAAAAGCGTATAAGTACAGTCAAGATCTTTGTATATTAATATGTACCCAGAAGGTCAATTGAGCATGCATTGAAACATGATATATATACATATGAATGATTGAATAATCATATGATTGACAAATTAATGATGTGTGAAATATGTGTGCATTGCATGAATACAGATACACAAGTTGATCGATTATCAAAGCAATAGCTTATCTAGAGCTTACTGTGAGTTCACATATGAATATGTCTAATCTGTATGCTGAATTTGAAAAGTGAGAACAATTGAATGTGAAATGTCGGAATGAATATAAAATGTTTGAGCAATTGAATGTGAATTACCGGACTTAGATCTGATGAATTTGATACATATGACAGAAGTACACATGAATGAAAGGTAAATAAACATGGCATATGGAATGATGCATCACATTGAAATGTATGATCAGATAAAGGAGATGTGACTGAAGTGACCAGCTTGAAAAAGAGCTTTAAGCTTAGGATTGTGCACAAAGAGCCACTATCTTGGTTATTAATGAGCTCAATATCTACAACGGATACAGAATAGTAAACAAAATGAGCTCGGTATCCAAAATAGATACAAGACAGTAAATAGACACTTGGTCACATCAAAACAAAATAAAATAGAGTCATATGTTCATTTGCATATACATCCTTATATGTATCATATGAATGAATTGAAATGAATTATTGAATTGTTTGAAGTACAGTTGAAAAGTAAATGAGGATGTGTTGTGATATGAAATGTTAGCTTACCTGATATACTTATGAGAGTATGATGATCTTGATGTAGTTGATAAGGTATGATGAAATCTAATGTGATATTTAACACTAGATGATGAAATCTGATGTGATATTTAATACTAGATGATATGTAATACTTGTTGAATTGGGGTATGACTTGTCTCTGTGTATCTAACTTGAGTGAATATATCGATTATGGTTCACTCACTGAGTTCGCAAACTCATCAAAATTGCAATGTTGATTTTCAGGTTCAGAGGAGATCTAGTTAGACTAATTGGAGTATAGCTACTGCAATTGGACATGAGTTAATGGTCGGTATCAGTTGTACCTATAAATGTCTCTAGTCATTATGCATCAAGAATAGCATTTCTCACCTATTGTCAAATGTATATGTGAACTATGAAGTGTAATGACATTTGTGATTTAATATGATTGTGTATGAAATGATTCAAAATGAATGTTTGAAATGCTTTTGATATATGATGCCTCCAATAATGTGGTAATGTGATCATCTTAATGTGCCATCCTCATTGAGTATGTTCTCGAATAATCATCGATACGTTCGGATATATTCTCTATGAGAGTGGTATGTTATAGAATCAGTAGGTTACCCTCCCTCTCTTAAAAAATGGGTAGAGGAATGTGTCACAACTGCTCCTATGGCAATCCTGGTGGATGGGAAACCTATAAAATTGATCAAAACTAGGAGGGGCTTGAGGCAAGGGGATTCATTAGGGATGTCAACCTTGAACTATGGTGGCCCGTGGGCCAGCTCGTCATATATTTTTTAAATAAAAATGTTCAAAACGACATCGTTTTTAACAAAACAGTGTCGTTTTGAAAATAACCGATGGGTCATAGACCGACCCGCAACCTGCATGGACCGACCATGGTCGGCTCGTGGCTCAGTCAATTCGACCTGTAGCTCGCTAGTGGCTCAGTCAACGCGGGCCAAAAGCAGGCTAGACCGAGCTACTTTTGACATGCCTAGGATCCATTATCCCCTTTCTTATTTGTACTTTGCATAGTTATTGTCAACTCTCCTTGCGAGTAACATTCGGAGGCACCTAGAATTCCAATTCCATGGCAGTTGTAAAGATATGAAGATCACACATCTATATTTTGTAGATGACCTTCTCTTGTTTTGCAAAGCTGAGAAAAATTCAATAGATCTACTCTTCCAAACAACGAAGGAGTTCTAAGAGATCTCAGGCCTAAGATGAAACCCTCAAAAGAGCTGTGTTCTATTTATCTTGCAACTCAAGTAAAGAGGTAGCTTTAACATCTATTGAGATGGGATTATCATAAAGAAGACACCCTTTAAATACTTATGGGTACCAATTTCTCAAAGAAGAATTGGTGTTGTGGATTGCAAACTTTGTTTGACTTAATTCATGGAAGAATCAATCAATAGAGTAATTGGTTAATTAGTTGTGGAGGCAGGCTATACTTAATTTAGACAATACTGAGCAATCTTACCACTTGTTGGATCAATCATTTATCCATCCCAAAAAGTATTCTGAAGGAAATAGACAGGAGGCTTAGCGAATTCTTATGGAATGGCTCAAAATGAGGCAGAAACAAAGCGAAGATTACTTAGGGTAAAATTTGCAAACCTAAGCAATGGGGGGGTCTGGGCATCCATTTTGCAAAGATAATACACAGGGTAAGAAAGAGTGGAATTTGTGGTGGTTATGCTACAAAAAGGAGGATTTATGGGCGAAATGGATACATAATGTATTCATAAAGCATAAAAGGATTTGGATCCTAAAGCCAAGCCAAAACATGTTAGGTACTTTAAAGGAAATTCTAGAGACAAGATAATGGATGCATAATCAGCTGTTCCACAGGATTGGGAGTGAAGAAAGCACGTCTTTTTGGTATGATAATTGGCATTGTAAAGGTCCCTTAAATAGGTTAGAGGAGGTACAGCCCTTGAAATAGGTGGTGAATCCAGAAACTAAAGTAAGTTAATTAGTAATAATCAGTGGATATGGCCCTTCCATAACAATTGAAGTGTCAATCTCATAAAGAAAGAGTTGCCTAGATGCTAGGAAGTAGAGCAAGATGAAATTCAGTGGCTAGTAGACAAATCAAGGAAGTTCAGTATAAAAGCCTGCAAAACACTTTTACAAACTACTTAGAGCACAAGGCAGGAGTGGGTAACCTTAATATGGGATAGTGACATCAATCTAGCTCACTCATTCATCTTGTGATGGGAATCAATGGAGTGTTGGTTATGAGAGATAAGATCAGGTTCTCTATTAACACTTTGAGTTGTGAATTATGTAATACTGAACTGGAGAATCTCGAACACTTGATGATAAGATGCAGGTTTACCAAACTAGTCTAGTGTCGGATGCAGCTTATTCTCAACTTGGACAGACCAATGGATCTTAGACTAAAACTATTACTTGGATAGGGAAACTTATAGTGCATAATGCAGCTGATCTCAAAACAATTAAGTTAAGTTGGGTAGCCTTGGTGTACTACATATGAAAAGAGCATAATTGTAGAGTTTTCAAACAAGAAAGTAGAAGCATTGAGCTAATCTTTCAGGGCATTTTCCTCCACTACAAATTGGTTGTATTAGTAAGGGAATAACTGCAAATCTAATTAGCAACAAGTAATACTGGTCTATGTAGTTTCACAAATGTCCCTTCGATTTCAAGTAGTAGACAGTTATTAGGAATCAAACTCCCTGTAATCTAGATCTTTTGGATTATTTTAGAATTTTTGTACTTTATACTGAATATATATTTATATAATGAAATTTGTTAATTTTCAAAAAAAAATCTAAGCTTTCCTAATATTCCTAGTCTCCAGCAACAGTGTCAAAAACTTTTCTGATAGGGTTTCATCAATATTAAAAATATTGTAAGTGTATGATGTAGCTGTAGCTAGTGTGTGGAAGTATGAGTCGATCCCACAAAGAGCGTAAGTATTAGTAGTTATCCCTTTTCTATTATTTAACCTATGAATTAGATCATGGAATTAATTAAAATTAAACAAAATAAATAAAGTAAGATTTAAAATAATACTAAATGTAGAACAACAAAAAACTAAGAAGAATCAATGTCAAATATTAGTTTTTAAGTAATGAATCCCCTAAAAACCCCTTAAATAAGAACCCTTTATTATGCAATTATATTATTGATTATTAGAGAGTAAAATTCTTATCTTATGTTAATATCTTTCTCAATACTATTAATAGCTAATCCATCAATTGATTAACATAAATCTTTCTAGTTAAAACCCTTAGAATTGCATTATCGATTTGTGAATTCCATTATTAAGTTTGACCCTAAGCTAGAGGATTTGTGATGGCCTATCTCTAGATTTGCACGCAACTCCTTCCAATTATGATAAATCTATTCATACAAAAGAATTTCTTAATATCAAGTTATGCACTAATATTTCAGATATATTAGAATAAAAATAAAATGCATAATTGAATCACAATAAATCAATCAATAAAATTGCACTGAATAAAAGACCAAATCATATTGTTATCATGATTTAGGATTCAACACACCTAGACACTAAACAAGTTTAGTTCCTATCCATAGAAAACAATATCAAATGAAGAAAGAAATCATAATTTCAAATTACCATTTTTCTTCTAATGAATCTTCTTTCAAGTTTGGATTGAATGAAGCTTTCTATCGGATCTCTTAATGTTATCTTCGTGTTTCCTCACCCATTGATCAAAATGGTTGCCTCTTTATGTTGCTTATGACTTAAAATTACTTAAAAACTCAGCTGCCTTTCTTATACTTCTGCTCACGTCTTTTTATAGTAAAAACTAAAATTTTGAGAATATACATGATCGACTTACATGGACATGTGAGTGACTGTACATCTCCAAAATGCCTAAATTTGTGATTTTATACGAGCACATAGACTTACACAGGCAATATACACGTTCGTGTATATCAATGTACACAGGCGTATAACTTTACACCAACAGAACCAAAATTCTTCAATCTTCACACATTTATAGAGACTTACATAGTCATTGTACACAATCGTATATCTTCAAGTTGCTTCAAATCTTCATTCTATATCACAATTTCATCCAAATTCTCCTCCTTTTGGTCTGAAAAAGTAATTATTACCTATAATTGCACATCAAGTGAATTAAGTACTAAAAATACAACAAAACTATGAAATATCAACCAAATCACATTAAATATGGATATATAAATATAGTCAAACAATCAGTTATCATTTCTTTATTAAGATTTTTCATGAATAGAGTAAAAAGATAAGCACACATTATATTTCATAATAAAAGAACCAATCAATCTTATAAACTAAATTATGGAAATACTTAAATAAATATACAACTTTTTTTATATAAAATTTTACTGATTTAATCATTGATATGAATTCCGTTTCGTGCCGGCCAGTACGTACCGTACCGGTCCAAGACCGGTACAGAATTTTGAAGTTTGGTGGACTGGTACGAAATTTTGAAGTTTGGTACCAGTTTTAAATATCGGTCAGTACTGGCTGATTTTGGTTGTACCGGTCGGTATGCAAAATACCGAATATCGGTCAGTACCGAAAATTTTAAAAATTTAGGAGACTTTTTTGCAAAATTTTAAAAAAAAATTCAAAATCTCCCTCCCTCCCTCCCTCCTGCCTCTTCTTCCCTCCT
>JANQBM010000009.1:22795900-22805981 GCA_025594535.1 Erythroxylum domingense | reverse complement strand
GGGGGTGTTATGAATTTGATCAGCCTTATGAAGATGGAATTGTAGTGAGCAATGATATGATGGTATATGTATTAACTAGTAATAAATTGTCATCTTGGCTTTCTGCTATTGTACTATATGCTTATGATTCTTTCGCTGCACCTACTACTAGTTTTTATGCTCTTTATTCCCTGGGATTGATCACATTGAATAAATTCTTAATTTTTGGCATTGTTTTATCCCAAGGGGAGATATCATATTGTTTTTAGTGAATGTTCCATTCAGGGGGAGATTTCAAGGTATATGCGTGACTATTTATCTTAGTTTTTTAGTATTTTTTGGTCCCATGGGGGAGAAATTTGGATGATTGGATTATTGTTTCTTTGGATGTTTCTTAAACTTGATGAACTTGATGTTATGTGAACTTGAAAGTCATTTGGAAGTTATTCGGAATTAAGGGCGAGTCCTCATGGTTTGTGAATTCAATGTTATATGTCCAATTATCTCCTTTTAGGGGGAACTTTGACTATGTGACAAATAATGTGAAAAAGGGGAAGATTGTTAAGATACATGTTACGTATCTTATTATTAAATTTGATATTATTTGTTATTTAGATTTGATTAGTTTCAAATCCTAAATGAGATAGGATTTGATAATGGTTATCTTTGTTTAATTTGATTATCGTAGCAAAGTAGTCGTGGGATTCATGTGTCATATTTGGTGTGAATAAAATAAACGACAATTTTTGGAAGCTAAAAATCTTACAGGCTATCTTGGATAAGATTGGTAGATGATTCAATAGAGAAAGAAATCTATCTGGTGAAAACTCCTTGAGTATTACATGAAAATATAACTGAATGGGTCTTTTACTAAAACATTTATTCTTGGTCTTGTGTTGTTGACATTTTTGGGGGTTACAGTAGTGTTTTTGTTTTTTTCCTTATGTGAATTAGCTAGGTAATTTTAATTTATACTTCAACGTCATTGAAGTTACATTGGCTAGTTGAGTCTTTGGTCATTGGTCTTTCTTGTGCAATTGTCGTTGATGTTTTGTTAGCTGTCGTGTATGTCTTCTGCTATGACTGGTTTTGGGCTAGTGTGTCATTAATGTTCTTCACAACTGGGTCTTCTTTTGCTTTGCATTGCTGATGGATTTTCTACTCAGAGCTCTTAGATCTATAGTTGTTGATTGGATTAGAGTGCAACACTGCTGACTTTACGTTTATAATTAATCAATCTTGTTGCTGTTTTTTCTGTCTAGGATCACGTCTATGTGTGCTAAAGGGTATCGTGAGTAATTCGGAGATTGTACATGCGTGACTCTTGTGTTTTTATGTTTTGTTGGTCGCACGAGTTTTTGGAATTTCGACTGTGAGTCTGTGATTGTTAAGTGGACGGAAGCACTGATGTGCTAATTTTATGTTGATGAGAATTCCATCTTAGTGAGGCGACTTTTATTAATTGATTGGTTATGGGTGACTCATGACTGGGTTGTTTTGTGGATTACGTTTATCTTCTGCTGAAGGTTAGCTATTGTCTGCACTATTGATGTGGTTACTACTCTGTGAGTTGGTATTGGAATCTGCGTAAATCAGCCCATTGTGTGTGGTGACAACTTTCAGATCTATTTCAGTGGAGTTGAACCTATTAGGAAGTTGTTCTTATTTTTGACTGGGTTGTTTTTTGGATTACATTTATCTTCTACTAAAGGTTAGCTATTGTCTGCACTATTGATGTGGTTACTGCTCCGTAAGTTGGTACTGGAATCTGTGTAAATCAGTCCATTGTGTATGGTGACAACTTTTATATCTATTTCAGTGGAGTTGAACCTATCAAGAAGTTGTTCTTATTTTCTATCTTAAGAGCATTATGTTTTGTTCTTAGTTATTTAATCACTTAAGTTATTTGTTTATTGTTCTTTCATTAAAAGATTATTTAGAAAAATCCTCTGTTGAGGTTAGCATAAGTCGGTCATGTTATTAGGTGTGAAATACTTTCACGGTTTATGAGGACGAGGGATAGTATCAAGGGTTGAGTGGTGTCGGCTCAATAAAGCCTTGTATAAAAGTATTCTCGTTAGTGAAAGTATTAAATTGGGTGTGGCCCTTGCAGACATAGGTAAGATGTGCAGAACTACATTAACAAATTTCTAGTGTTAATTTGTCACTTGTCATTTTGTGTATAATTGTTTTTTTTGCTTGTGCTAGAAATGATTGTGAAAAAAATCTGAAAGTTTACGAAACCATTACAACCTATGGTTTTTTATATACCACTAGAGTTTTCAGGCTCATCAAACCATCCTATCTCTGTGTTAACCACCTTCTCAAAGCACAATGATCTGATGCATTGGATTAGGTTGCAACCAGCCATTGTAAACAAATATGTTCTCACTGGATACATCTAGGATAATTCTCAGCTCGTGAGGAGGCTTATAAAATGAACTTATCACTATAGAAATTATTATACCAAAGAGTGGTAGTATTATACCATTGACACAAGCTATGATAGTGCCAGTATATGAATTGGTACTTTTGGCTTGTTTAAATAAACGAGGTTTGATTGGGACCTCTTCAGCTTCTTTACTCGGTGGAATACTTTCTGATTCCTCAACGAAGTTTTCAGGGGCATCAAAGCCTGTAGGTAAACCAAATGCAAATTGCAAGGAGCTTTGGTTGCTAGATCTAAATGATCTACTTTTGCTACTTATGGAACGTGTGAACGACCTTCTTAAGCTTGACAGTCTCAACGATTCCTACTGAGTTTTTGGACTTGAGGCTTGTACTGTCTCTTTATTTACTTCTTGTAGACATATAAGTTGAGTATGCTCCATTAGGATCTTCAAGCAGTTCTAAATGTGAGCCTGTTTAATCACAAAACAATATTAGCGGATAATTTTCGTGTTGTATAATCATATAGATACTTCAAACCTTTTATATTTTAATTACTATCGTGTAGTCGTAATTATGTAGGATTCCTCTTTTGATTAGGCTGAAGATGATGATTTAGAGGAACTATTATAGGGCTGATCAGGCTTATCTAGCATTTATACTGTCATAATGTAAAGCAATAGTTAAGGAAATTGCCTTTTTCAACTATCTTTCCTCTATGAATGACGACAATTTAATTATCATTCCTAGTAGTAGTCAAGCGATCAGCAGCTATAAATGTAGTTTTGTCCACCATTACCCTGTCCAATGCTTCCTGAACTATGTTATCAGATTCCCCATCCAGTGCGCTTGTAGATTCATCTAAAAGTAGAATTCGAAGGTCTTTTAATATCACTAGGATATTGCTATTCTCTACTTCTATCCACCATAAAGCTGAGTTCCATGCTTGCCAACCATGGTGTTAAGGCCATAAAAACATATAAAATTGTTATGAAAGATCTTTAAAATAATCATAAAGTTGAATTTATCGTGATAATTGGATGGAAAGAAACCTGAGGAAGTTTATCAGCACTAGCCAGTAATGTTGCCTTCTTATCTCTTCATTATTTGCACCCTCTTTTCCATATGCAATATTGTCCCTGATATTGGCCATAAACAATACAAGTTCTTGGCTGACAAGTCCGATTTTACCTCTAAGCCACTTAAGTTGTAAGTCTCTGAGGTTAGTACCATCAATCAACACTTCACCAACTAATGGATCGTAAAATCTTTCTATCAGACTGATCACTATTGATTTTTCGCTTCCATTATGCCCAACCAAAGCTGCAGTTGTGCCACTTTGGTTGAAAAGTCAAAATCCACAAAAAAGATTTGAAAATTTGAAAATTTTAATAATTATAGTTAAACTGTAGCTACACTGCAATGAGTTCAATGCATTAGTCCTACTATCATATTACAATATGACCAAAAACTCTCTAAATAAGACAACTTAACGATCTTAGCTAGGGAAAACCCCCAAGTATTTGGGGTTTTGCTTTCTCTTCCTTGCTGATTTTCTTTTTGCAGTTTTGGATTGCACACAAAAATCTCTTGGGATGTCTAGAATTTGGGTCACATCTAATGGAGAATCGTAGTCCTCTGCTTGTTCTTCAGTATGAGAGATGATATCCTCTGTTCCCTAACTTACCACACATTTATCACTAGATTTTTCCATTGTTATTTGTTGTGCATATTCTGTCCATTGTTATTTGTTGTGCATATTTTGTCCTAATCGTAGAGGGCTTAGCAATAACATTCTCAATTTTCCCACCCAATGTTTGCTGATGGAGTCAGCATGATGGTCCAATCCATTTGACAATGTTCCAGATACTAGAAAGTGAAGTCAATTGCTCCATTGCCCAAACTCTTCACATTATCTGCATTAATATCAGTATGAGTAATGTGCCCTATCAAATTTAATAAACCTTTAGTCTTCTTTGTTTCTTCAAAATTTAAATCCCCACTATTAATGACCAGTTGAGTATTATGCTCAGTTGATACAAATTGCTTCTGGACTATAGAACTACCCTAGTGGTTACTATCTCATCAATACTTGTTGATTGAGTTTGTAGTTCGACAATAGAGGGAGGATCCCCAACTTCCTCTCTTGTTTCATCGGCAACAATTGAAGTCGACCGAATTAATTCCTCCTGCCAATCAGTGCTAAAAACTCTACATATAGGTTGTCATTTTTTGTTAGCAGAGTTTGGATTCCATAAATAAGAGATATGAATATCAACATGTATTTTTTCTCCCGTTTCACTAAATCGATGCACAGGAAGGCTGTCGGGTAAAGATGCATTCTTCTGCATTTCAATACAAAGTTTTCCATATCCAATTCTCTCCATGTTGGTTGTTTGAGGGGTCCATACACACAGGTTTGCCTAAGGCACTGGCTAAGAAACTTAGCCCCTCCACTGTCCAAAATTCCATTGGTAAATCATGAAATTGAACCCACAATGACAGAACCTCAATCCTACTTTTATCAAGTTCCATACCTGGCCTCCATTATTGTAAAAGAGTGGCTGGCCTCCAATGTGCCACGGGCCTTGTTCTACAATATCTTTAAGAAATGTTTCATTAGCAAATTGGAAGAGGATGGTACCATCTTCACTTAACATCACGTTTTGCAGGCCTTTGTTTCCCCATTGAACTCTCGCCGGCGCATTTACAGCTGAAAAAGCAGGTTACTTAGTCTAGAAAAATCCTATGGGAGCTGTGGACCAAGCTCAGACGTCGACAGCTAATAGCTCTAGAGGTGGAGATACAACCCCATCTTTAAATACATTGTGATAATGCTTCAGCTGGCCCTTGTTATGGTGGGAGGGAAATTTGTTACACCAACTCCCATCTAGTTTTGGAGTATTCAAGGGAGTTGTTGAGAAAACAGCCCCCACGATGGTGTTGTCGCCTGTAAGTGTGCTTAGGGTTTCCCTTGAAAGAGAAGGGAAATCAGCTTTGGAGAGTGAGAAATCACCCTTGTCTATTGCCTCATGGATGGTCGACGAAGGGCCTTCCATCAAGGTCGAAGCGTCCGCGATGCTGAACAGGGGAGGGCAAAGACTAGAGAGGGGTCGCTGCTCTCGCTGTGCCCACTGTCGCGCCTCCCTTAAGATCTTGGTCACGCTCTTACTATCATGCCTCTCCCGCTTAGGACAGGGGAGGGCAGAGACCAAAGTCCTCTCGTCGTGCCCGCTGTCACGCCTCCGTTCAGATTTGGGTCACACTTTTGCTATGGTGCCTCTCCTGCTTGGGTCTTGCCGCTCCTGCTATTGCCTCTCCCTTCATATCTGAATCTCCCTTAGAGAAAATGTTGCTCATAAAAAATGAATCAATAAAATATTTTCTCATCAGGTCTGGCAGGATAGCTAAAATAAACATCTTTCAACTATATATCTCCATGTTTGATGTCCAATGTTATTCCACTTGTTTCATAAGCATCTATCTCTGGCTTTCTATTTATAATCTCAAGCATCTTATATGTGCAGCTCGACCTGTACTGAATGCACTCATGCAGGGTGTTGTCTCTCCCAAGGACCTACCAATTAATGTTTCAAATGTAAGACACAATCAAATGTAGAATTATAAAAGAAGATTGGTATCATAGGAGGTTATTACAAGTGCGTGTTTCATTCAGGAAACTATTTAAACAGGATAGGGACCAACTCTTTTTTCTTTGTAAATTCTTGAAAGCAGTCTAAAGGAGGTTATTGCACATGATACCTAGTAACGACTATACTTATACATGGGAACAATCTTTGAGTTGTGCTATTAGAATTCAAAGAAAGGTATGACTAATGCAATTCTCTACAAAGTTGCATTCACCATTGCCATTTACTCCCTTTGGAAGTAGCGAAACTCTTATAGGTTTACTAACTTGAAGAAGGGAAATACCAGTTAGCTAACAGGATCCTTAACTAGATTAGATTAGCCTTAATTTCTAAAAATATACAGTTTAATCTCTCTCTTGACATGAAACGTAGATCGAATCTTTAATGCGGATTATTATGTTGTTATAATTAGTTAATTTTCTTAATTTATTTTACTTGTATGTAGAATATTCGACTTGAACTTATTGTAATTTTGTATTAGTTTTGTCAATAGATAATGTTATATTCATTTTAAATAAAAAAACTATTTTCGTCAAGTAAACAAGGAGATTATTATATTCAATTTCTTATTAGAACATACAAAAATGGTGGATTATAGAGATAGTAAGTTTCGAATGTAATGTTTTCTTTCTAAAGGTTCACATAGAAATCCATTATCTCTACCTCTACTCCCCTGTTAGCATCATTTAACACTAGAACTTGGTTGGCCAAATAGTGGTTTAAGTACCAAGAACCAAAACTAAAAATACAAAGAGCACGATTTGCTTACTATTGGACACTACTTTGTTTACATAGTTGTGTTGACAAGTTAAATTTTAATTGGTCTTGAAAATGAAACTGTTCCCGGAAATGCACTTTGGGAACTTGAAATCCTGTTGTTTCTTCCATTTTTATTTAGTTAAAGACTATTTCTTTCCTTGTAACCAAGTAAAGAAATACTAACACATATACCTATCTATACTGCTATAAAAGTTTAAAGAAATAAATTCTTTCTGCACTTATTTTAATCAAAATTATTTAAATTTTTTGTGATATTGAAATTATGAAAAAGATATTTTAAATTATTTTACCAAAATTACAATTAAAATTAAATTAGAAAGATTATACATAATACAATACTACAAATTATTTCTTAAGTAATTTGGAATAATAAAAACATGTTTAAAAATGTTGGAAAATGATTCAAAGTTGTTTAAAATGTGGTCCTATTTTTTCTGAGTTATCCAAGTTTATTTAGATTGTTTCCTTTATATTAGGTATTTAAACTTTTAAACTTTTGATTTGTTTGGTTAATCTTGATATTGGCTAAGTTTGTTATTTAATTGCCTATATATTTAAGCCTTCATCGTTAATATAAACGATACCCATCAATAAATTGTCTTTTGCATGACCTCTTTTCTAATCTATTTTTGTTTGGTTGATTTCTAGTTCTAAAACCTAACATGGTATCTGAGCTCCTTATGATCTTAAAGGTCTGTGAATGTTCGAGAGATAGTAGCGACACAATGTCCAATAATACATCAACTCTTTCACCTCTAATTTTTAATGGTGAGAATTATTAAGTTTGGACAATCAAAATGAGAGCTCACTTGAGAGATATTGGCTTATGGTAGTGGGTTGAAGGTGAAAAGCAAATACCACCTCTAGGAAATAACCCAATACTCAATCAAATTAGGGTTCATGAAGATGAAGAAGTCAAAGCTTCAAGACCTTATCTTAAATTCATATTGTTGTTTCTTAATCAATTTTCCTAAGAATTATGGGTTATAAAACAGCCAAGGAAGCTTGGAACACACTGAAAGAACTCTATCATGGCAATGATAGAACAAGAAGAATGCAAGTATTAAATCTCAAAAGAGATTTTGAGATTCTAATGATGGAAGAAAAGGAGACTTTATAAGAGTTTTCTAACAAGCTAATGATTGTGGTAAATAAAATTGGATTGATGGGAGAAAGGCTGCTTGATAGCAGGATAGTAGAGAAAGTGTTTGTAAGCTTGTCCAAAAGATTTGGGGAAAATTTTTCATCTTTAGAGGATTAAAGAGATACCAATCAAATTACTTTGCTTGAATTAATCAATGCCCTACATGCTCAGGTGCAAAGAAAAATGTTGAGAAAAGAAGGAATTCAAGAGGTAGTTGAGGGAGCATATCTAGCAAATGCCTCATCTTAAAAAGAAATACTCAATCTCAATATGGTATTTGCAAGAAGTTTGGTCGTGATGAACACAATTGTTGGCACAAGGGAAAGCCTCAATGTCTTAAATGCAAAAAGTTTAGGCATATATGAAGGAATTGTAAGAATAAGACTGAAGAAAGTGTCAATTTGACAGATGTTGAAGAAGAAGAAATTTTGTTTTAATATTGGTGAGAAGTGCATCAAGAAGCAGCTTTTGGAGAGAAGTGATCCAACCATTGAAGGGTGATGAGAAGTATATCATCAGGTTTAAGAATTCTTACAACTTTGAAACAAGAGGGAATATTGGAGAATGATTAAAAGTTGTTTAAAATGTGGTCCCTTTTTTTTCATGAGTTATCCAAATTTATTTAGATTGTTTCATTTATCTATAGTATTTAACCTTTTAAACTTTTAATTCTTTTGGTCATTTTTTACCGAGATATGAGCTAAGTTTATTATTTATTACCTATATAT
This sequence comes from Erythroxylum domingense, assembly GCA_025594535.1. Taxonomy (NCBI): domain Eukaryota; kingdom Viridiplantae; phylum Streptophyta; class Magnoliopsida; order Malpighiales; family Erythroxylaceae; genus Erythroxylum; species Erythroxylum domingense. Next base: position 22,797,312 of record JANQBM010000009.1, on the reverse strand, counting down.
TTAGGCCTTCAACGTCAATATAGATGTAGAGAACAAATGGTATTAGAACCACTGTTTTGAATTATGTACCGTACCGGTCGGTATCAACTAGAACGTACCGTACCTGTCAGAAAATGATACGAAACTATGTTTAAAAATATCAGTCGATACCGGCAAATTTTTCTTGGTATTGGCAAGTACCGGTCGGTATTTAAAATATCAGCCAATACTGTAAATTTTTAAAAATAGGACTTTTTTGCAAAATTTTAAAATTTTTCAAAAACGTTTCCCTACCACGTCCATGGATATGGGATCCGTACCGTTCTGACCGGTACTGGCCGGAAGGTACCGTGCCAGTCGGAGACTGGTACCTGGATCCCAACTTTGGTATTGGTCAAAAATACCGACTGGTACTGGGGTTTTCTGTTGGATACCGGCCGATACCTAACAAATCGGAAAATTTCAGGTCATTTCGAAATTTTTAAGAACTTTGAGGACTGATTTGCAAATAAAAAAAAACCTAAAATCTACCCACCCCCCTCGGATCCCGACTACTACCACCCCTCTTGAGCTCTTCTCTCTAACTCTCACCCTCTCTCTCATGCTCTCGCTCTCGCCGTCTCTCTTACCAGCGTTTGGATCGTCTCACCGCCGTTGACGCTTGTTTGTTGTCTTCTCCGGTTCTCCTCCTTGCCTCATCGTGTAGATCTGGGTTTGCAAAGTCCATCGCACTCCGCACCTCTCCTCCTCACTGCACCACCGCATGTCCGCACCATAGGTGGATGATTGGACCTGGACAACGGGAACCCGAAGCCCCAACCTGAATAGCGAAGAGAAGACCTGACGGTTAAAAACATTTTTTAGTTGTGTTGATACTTGATTTTGTTGGTTGATGAGTTGATCTGTTTTCTTCTTGGTGTTTCCGAAAATTGCTGGTAAACCTTGCAATGTTTTTTTGTATTATGGATTGGATTGGATTTGAATATTTGGATTTGCGTATTAGTGTTGATGAATATGTTGTCGGTGGGTGGAGGATTGGATTTGGAGGTTGAAGTTGAACTGTTGAAGAAGTTGGTGTCGGTGGAGTCACGGTTTTGGAATGGATTAATTAGTGAATATTGATTGTTACGTTTTGGAATTGTTTTGGAAATTGGAATGAGGATTGGTTTGAAATTTTTTGGAATGGAATTTTTGAATGTTTGAAATTGTTTTGGAATAGAATTTTCACGGTTTTGGAATGGAATGTTTGAAGTTGATAATTTGAAATTGTTGGATTGAAGAATACCGTGGGTATTGGGTAAGTAACTTATGTTATTTTGTTATGAATTTGTTATATGAAAATTAAAATTGGAATTAAAAATGGAATTGTAAAATAGGGTTAGTACTTAGTATGTAATTAATTAATTATGTATTATGCAAAGATTGTTAAAACT
>JANQBM010000009.1:22767253-22781821 GCA_025594535.1 Erythroxylum domingense | reverse complement strand
TATTTTGCAATTTTTAAAAATTTTAAGGACTATTTCATAAATTTATAAAATTACCCGAAACGGTACCCGGTACCGACCGGTATCGGTACAGTTCCGTTTCAGAACTCAATTCAATACCGAGCCCGTTACGGTATTCATAACTTTGACCACGTCGCCCTCCCTCCCTTTTCAAACATTTTTTAATTAACTATTTATTTCAATTTTTATTGTGATTTTTAAATTTTTATTTTTAAAATAAAAAAAATATTTTTATTACTCATAATAATTTATACATTAAATAAAACTTTAAAATAAATTATTTTTAATTAAATTTATTTTAATCTTTTATATCTTATTTATTAATAAAGTATTAATAAAATTATTTTTAAAAAAATAAATAATTTAAATTTTATTATTTATAAATTATTATTATTATTTATAATTATTAAATCAAATTTTATTTAAAATTTATATATTTTAAAAATATAATATTAATTTTACAAATTTAATTTAAATTAAATTATTTACAATTTTATTAATAATTAATTTTAATTAATTAAATATGTTTAAATTCTTACTAATAACTAATATATTAAATAATTAAATAATATATTTAATTAATAGTAAATTAAATAATTTTTTTTCATGTTTCATTTCTAATTAGTTGTTTTCTTATCATGAATTCTTGTTACAAATTGTAATAATTAGAAAGTTAAGGATGTTTATTGTTCTTTTTATTTGATGTTTTAGTGTAATTATTATTTATTATATGATAAAATTGTAATATTTCAAATACTTTGTATTATTCTTTTTTTTTAGCCCAAGAGGTGTCCTAGGAGGATCCAACTATGGGAAGACGCCTTTAAGTCATCCACACCAGACTAATCCCCTGCTCGCATCGGGTCAGCCCGTAAGGGATAAAGTGTTGGCCAAACAAATTTCTCCATTCCTAGCGCTCGAACTTGAGACCTCTAGTTAAGGGATGATAGTGCTGAACTACTCACACCAACTTGTGTGATGATAATTGACTTTTTTCATATGAATCGTGGTTATTACTTATATGTGAAATATATGAAAATTATTATTATTTCATATTAATTGTGGTTATTATTTATTATTATGATTTTTGGAAACATAGTTGATGTAAACTTATAAATTATACAGTACAACTATACAGTATGATGATTGATTATTTTGCAATTTCTAAAAAAATTTAGGGACTATTTTATAAATTTAAAAAATTACTTGAAACGATATTAACATTAACCGGTACCAGTATAGTGCCGCACCAAAATCTAATTCAGTACCAAATTCAGTGCGGTATTCGCAACATTTATTAGAGCTATATGTGGGAACGAAGACGAAAAAAAGATAGGAGTAAAACAAAAGTGATTTTCTATCAAGCCACGTTAAATGAGACAGTAATATATATTACTATATAGCATAAGTATTTAAGCATTTTAAAATATTACTGATATGTTTTTCTATTATTATTATCTAATATGAGTAAAAAAATTTAATATTTTATTTTAAAAGTAAAGTTACGTATTGATTGATTAAGAAATTATATAATTTATTTAATTATTCGATAACTAAATAATTTTAGTAAATATCACAAGTATGATATATAATTAAAGACATCAATGTTTAAATTAAAAAATATAAGCACCATAAAATTTTATGTAAATTCATTTACGAGGGTAATATGCACCCAAAAAATATTAACAATATTGAAAAAATATCTTATACTCATATTATATATCAATTTGCAGCAAGATTGCTTCTTTTCCAGGATCAGAAGCAGTAGTAGCTTATACAGTTTTGGCACTAGCGTGTAATGCGACCAAGGAAGCATAGATACCGTCGGGGATGTTGATTAAGGTATCATGGCTGCCCTTTTCTGCAATGACTCCATTTTTTACTACAGCAATTAAATCTGCATTCCTGATGGTGGACAGTCTATGTGCTACAACTACTGTTGTCCTGTTGACCATGACTCTATCAAGAGCATCTTGGACCACCCTCTCTGATTCAGCATCTAATGCACTGGTAGCTTCATCCAGTAATAGTATCTTTGGATTTTTTACGATGGCACGAGCAATGGCTACTCTTTGCTTCTGTCCACCTGATAATTGGATTCCCCTCTCTCCTACTATTGTATCATAGCCCTGAAATAAGTGTGGTTTTAATAACATTGTTTTAAGTAATACTAGAAATAATTTAAGAATGTATTTGACTTCAATATATAGCTATCTTACCTGTTGTAAACCAGAAATGAACTTGTGAGCATTGGCTAATTCTGCTGCAGCTATGATTTCTGCTTCAGTTGCATTTCCTCCTTTTCCATAAGCAATGTTAACACGTATGGTGTCATTGAATAAAGCAGGTTCTTGGCTTACTAGTCCCATTTGTTGCCTTAACCATCTTAGTTGAAGCCTCTGAATGTCCGCTTCGTCAAGTGTGATAGTACCTGAATTTGGATCATAAAATCTTTGCAGCAATGCAATTACTGTTGATTTTCCACTCCCACTTTCCCCAACAAGAGCCACAGTCTAGGAAAAATAGAAAATTGGTATTAGAATGTCATGTTAATTTGATTCCTGCTTTGTCACTTCTCCCAACGATGGCATATCAGAGACATACCTCTCCAGAAGGAATGCTCAAGTTGATGTCTCGGAAAATTTGAACATCTGGTCGAGATGGATAACTAAAACTCACATGTCGAAGCTCGATTTCTCCAGTAACATTTTCCGGTGTCAGTCCTGACTCATTGCTTGGGTCTATTTCTGACTTTCGGTCTATGAATGAAAAAACAGAAGCAGTCGCAGCCTTCGCCTTGGAAGAATCGGGAGCAAAGTTGCTTGTTTGGGACACTCCTATGGCTGCCATCGTTAAAGAAAAGAACACCTGGAAAATAAGTATAGCATTACTAATTTTAACAGGGCAATTCAAATCTTTAAAGATAAGGATTTTGAATATGTCAGATTCGTATTTGCTCACTTGGAAAACATCTGAGAATGTTGTGTGCCCACTCTGTACTAGTCGTGCTCCGGCATAGAAGCTTGTTGCGTAGAAAGCAAAAAGAAAGAATGATGATAATCCAAATCCACTGCCACTGATCAATCCCATCCTCACTCCAGTCTTCATGGGGCCTTCACATTTCTTTTCATATAATTGCATTACCTTCTCTTCTGCGCAGAAAGAGGCAACAGTTCTTATACTCCCAACTGCATCATTTGCTACTTGGCTTGCTTCCTCGTACAACTTCTGCAGGAAATTATATTTGCATCCGGCTAAGTAATAATATGGATCATGAATGAAATTATTCTGTACTTATACTTGCCTAGAACAAAACCAACAACATAAACTTTATATTTTTCGACACAACCTGTAGCTTTCCAAGAATGTCAAAACCAAAATTTTCATTTCTTCAAAAAAAAAAAAAAAAAAACTTTTAAGGCATACCTTTGCATCTGCACTGAATCCTTTCAAGAACTTTATTTGCAAAAGGCCGTTGATGCCTACCAAGGGGACTAACGCCAGGATTATTAGTGCTAGTTGCCAACTTGCAGTGAAGGCAATGATCAAAGCTGCTATAGCGGTAGCAATGCTTTGAACCATTTGGGCTAGTGCGTCTCCAACAAGGCCGCGAACAGTTGCTGCATCTGCTGAGAGCCTCGCGCCAACTGCCCCACTTGAATGTTCAGGCTCATCGAACCAACCAATCTCCATGTTAACCACCTTCTCAAAGCATATTGACCTGATCCGTTGAATTAACTTATTCCCAGCTATTGAAAACAAGTATGTTCTGGTTGGACTGAGCACAAGTGTTGCTAGGCCAAGGATCACAAACATTAGTGCCCAGAACCTTGAATCCTTTCTCAACTCCTGAGGTGGTTCAAAGAATGTTTTTATTGCTTTGGACACCAATACACCATAAATTGGCAATATTGTTCCATTCACAGAAGCTATAATAGCACCAAGTATAAGAAAAGGAAGTTCTGGCTTGTTCAGAGAGGCAAGGCGTCGGATTGGAACCTCCGGGGGTTTTATACTAGGTGGAGAACTTTCTAAATCGTCCAAGTAGTTATCAGGGGCTTCAAGTCCTGTAGGTATACCGAATGAGACTGAAAAGGAGTGCCTACTACTGCTATTTCTTGAGGATCCACGACTAATGGATCGCATTAGTGACCTTCTTTGGCTTGACATTCTAAATGATTCTCTGGTGATCTCAGATTTTTGGTTTTCTGACCCTTTGTTTACTTCCTGTAATCGTATAAGCTGAGCATATGCTCCATGATGGTCCTCAAGAAGTTCTGAATGTGAGCCTGTTTAATTGATCAATAGAGTTACCATGTTTAGATGAGATTTTCTTTCTTCAGAATGCTAACTTTTGGATATAAAAAGTTGTAAAAGATTACCTTTTTCAACTATCTTTCCTTGATGAATAACTGCAATCATATCAGCATTTCTCACAGTGGTCAAACGATGGGCAACAATAACTGTAGTTCGATCGACCATTATTCTATCTAATGCCTCTTGCACTATCTTCTCAGATTCTGCATCAAGTGCACTTGTAGCTTCATCCAAAAGTAAAATCCGAGGGTCCTTCAGGATTGCTCTGGCTATTGCAATTCTTTGCTTCTGTCCACCAGAAAGCTGAGTGCCATGCTCGCCAGCCATAGTGTCAAGCCCCTAAGTGAATGCAAATACACTTGATACAATCATAAAATGAAGGCAGTACTCGGGAACAAAATTGTAAAAATGAAGAAGCCGTAGAACCTGTGGTAGTTTGTCGATGAACTTAGCAGCATTGGCTAGTTCAGCTGCTGCTCTTATTTCTTCAACAGTCGCACCCTCTTTCCCATATGCAATGTTATCCTTGATACTGGATGTAAACAGCACAGGTTCTTGGCTTACTAGACCTATTTGTCCCCTAATCCATTTAAGCTGCAAGTCATTGAGGTTAACTCCATCTATGAGTATCTCGCCAGCCTGTGGATCATAAAATCTCTCTATCAGACTGATCACTGTTGATTTCCCACTTCCACTGTGCCCAACCAAAGCTGCAGTTGTACCACTTGGGATGAAAAGAGAAAAACCGCAAAATATTTGCTCATCGGGTCTGGTAGGATAAGTAAAATAAACATCCTTCAACTCTATATCTCCATGTAAGTCATCCAATATTCTTCCACTTGTGTCATAAGCATCTATCTTCGGCTTCCTGTTGATAGTCTCAAACATCTTATATCCTGCAGCTTGACCAGCACTAAAGGCACTCATACAGGGAGACGCCTGTCCCAAGGACCTGCAAATTCCACGCCAAAAGTTTATTTAAATTCCCTGATCTTAGAAATATGTGCTTGTGTGCGCAGCATTTAACCAGCAGTAAGAATCAAAATGGAACTCACATAGATGCAGTCAACACAGCAACAATCACATTAATGACTTGGCCCCCTTTATACCCATTTTGCGATATTAATCTGCTACCATACCACACAGCCAGGGAATAAGTACAGAACACGATGAGCATAATTGCGCCAAGACCGATTCCGGCAACCAACCCTTCCTGAACCCCGGACTTGTAAGCATTAAACAGAAATTTGTTGTAAGCATTGATTGCTCTCTTTTCCCCAGTGAATGATGCTACCTGAAAATATCAAACTATTGTTATACTTGTTGAAGAATGTAAATTTTCAATATGAATTCCATTGGCTGTGATTACATGACATACAGTTCTGATCGAGCCAATGGTCTGTTCTACTACAGTTGCGGCTTCTGCATAAGTTTTTTGGCCGCGAGTTGCCGATCTGGATATCAAAATGGACATGGTTGCTCCAGCTAGCACTAAAAAGGGGATCGAAGATAACATCACCAGGGTAAGGGACCACCCTTTAACAAACGCTATAATGAAGCCGCTCAGGAATGTTGCTATTAGCTGCAGAAATTTTCCAACCTGCACAAATTCAACAGGTTTGTCTAACATTGTCTCTTCATATTCCACATTTATTTGATGATTGGTGGTTTATAGCAAGTACCTTTTCACCTATTGCATCTTGTATGACAACTGTATCACCAGACATTCTGCCAATAACCTCTCCAGTGCTTGTATCCTTGTCAAAGAAACCAATATCTTGTCTCAATATTGTCTTCAAGTAGATATACCTTATTCGTGCTGCCTGTCTCTCCCCTGTGATCATCCAGCAGGCAACCTCTGACAAAGAATGGATTGGTCTGAGTCTTTATATCGCAAAATTTTTGATAAATTAGTTGATTTTTTAATATGAGATGTACTTACGAAGCATGGCAGCTACTCCAGCTCCCACTCCCAAGTAAACGTATTTCAGAGAAACCTACGTTTGTTTAGACAAACTTAGCAACTTCCAGTTATCAACAATTCGAACGATTTACAAGAGACAGGACATTGGCAATCTAATCTCAAGCATCATAATGTCTTTACCTTGGAAACTTTGTGGACGATGTTTGTCTGGGTTTCTCCAAAAGAATTAACTATTTCCCCGAGAATCAAAGTCATTATTGGAAGAGACAAACCATTTCCAATTGCACCAACTGTTCCAATGATCATGAGCATGGTGTCCGTTGAATCCGCGAAGGAAAACAGCTTCAGAAACGGAATTGTATTTCTCTTCACAGGCTCTTCTTTGTCACTATTCAAGTCTGAGCTTCTCGTATGCTCTTTTCCTTTCGAAGATGAGGCTGTATTATCCATCCCCTTGGCCATGTTGGAGATAGTAAAATGGACAATCTATAAACTTCTTTCAGAATATGCACAACTTAACTGAATCTGTAGGACACAAGCCATAAGAGAAGAAATAGACATCGTGGAATATGGAAGAAACACTGGAATAAAAAATAAAAAAAAAGAGTAAGAAGATTGTCTCATGACCATATTGACATGGGAAAGAAGAAGAGAGCAGTCAGAGGACCAGAATGAACTTATAAAAATTAGCATAGCTCCAGGCTGTTTTTTGTGTTCTTTTAGTTGCACAATCACATATCAACATCTATAATCCTACATTATAGTCAAAGCTGTTCTCATCGTGAACTGAAATCTTGTGTGATGCAGTTAGTTGCTTCCTTTTTCTTGCATAAAGAAAAGTTCTTAAGTATCTCCTTGACGTGGGCAACCATGTCTCTGCACAAATTGAGTCTTGAATATTTTAGTACTTGAATTGATATACAAAATAGACTGACCACCGATATATATGCTCTCTCACATATGCTTTTTTTTTTTTTTCAGGTTTCAATAACTTTCACGCTTCCTATAACTTACCTGAATTATATCATCGAATACTTTATTCTAATTATTCTATTCTAATCACGTTTTATTAAATCTCATCCATATATTTATGTGAAGTCTACTTAAATGTGTGATAAGATTTAATAAAATATAATCATAACACTTAATCAGTAAAAAATATTTGATCCCCTAAATTGTCAACTCATGTTCAATCTATCTTCCCACTGCATTGGATTTGGGACTCAAATTTAGAGGGAAAGTAAGGGAACAGGAACATTTTTCTGTACACAAATGCTTTTAAGAAATTTAACTTCAAATTCTAATATTTAATAACGATTAAAAAGATTTTTAATATTATAACAATCTCTTAAACTTCCCTTCTACAGAATTTAAAAAAATTATTAAATTTTGGATAGAAAATATACCTTTTTAACATAAATAATAACGTTAAAGCATGATGAGAAAGGACTTGAAATTGTTTTATTATTGTTACTCACGACGAGGACGACTCCTTTTTTACGGGTCTCTTTTAAAAACAAGTTTCCTCTTGTTAACGGAATTTTTGACTGAGGAGTTATCATTATTCTTTGCGATGGCTCCTCTCCGGTGATAATTTGGTAGTTAATAAAAAGTGAAAATAATATAATAATTTAAGCTCGAAAGAGCCTTGACTTGACTTAAAGCCATGTGCTTTCTTGTGATTGAAGAAATATTTACTCACTTCATTGAGAATCAAACCTTATAAATTAGTTTTTTAACATTTTTGGTACGGTGGAAATTACTAGGCTCAATTAATTCGCAATAATATATATGTTATTTAAATATGAAGCAAGGTCAACGGTAAATTGAATGCAAAATCTCAATTCTGTGATGCTAAGCCTAACAGCACATAATCATATAATTGAAGAAGAGCATCAACGAACCATCCCACGTCTCATCAAACTGTCCAAACCCCACGTCGTGTAGAGCGGAATTTCTGATATCGATTCGATTATGCCATGCTTATACAGGATGAGGTGCCCAATTGCCTAACAATATAAAGGATTCCGTTCTACAGATTTCCAACAAACAAAATAAAAATGATATTGGTATGCACTATAAGATGTAAGCTCATACATAATCTTCAAGAGGCTGCGGTCCACGCTCAATGGTCGGCAGGTAAAAGAATATCTGAAATTATACTAATAAATATTAATGTTATAGTTTATCCATATTAAAATGAATATGAATTTTTGTATATTCTTCATAATTATAATTAGAAAAGTTTTGCGGTTTTGTAAGTTTACTCAATTCAAATGAATCGAAACTCAATTAAAAATAATAGAAACCTTGGATGTTGACTCTTTACCCACCATCCAAACTATATGTGTTTAAAAATGGCTCGCCTTCATATGATGCAGCAGGTTCTGGTAGTTGTTATTAGGTTGCTGATTTAATTGTTTCATTAAACCGAAAGTGGACTTTGAAATTTGATCAGACAAGAGGGGGATTTATTTTCTACTAATATCGTCTTAATCCATATTAGCAAGCAATGTTCAGTAGACTTTGAATCCAAGACCTACAATATTGGAAATTCTTATGTTCTTTGGTCTTGTAAAAATGGAGAAAGAGCAGTTAAAAGATTGTTCATGGCCAAATCTGTAGAGTCGGTATTGGCAATAGATTTAACGCACAAACATAATAAAACTATAATTTGTAAATCAAATAAGAATATACAGGGAAGGAAGAAACTCTGATTCAAGGTCGATAGGCAAATTTTGTTTTGATCGGGATTTTGGTTGGTTTTCGCAAACCGACTCACTTGAAACAATGCAACTCAATTTGTCAAAACGACTTAGTTTTATTTGATAAATGAACCAATCAATCCGTTATTTGAAGAGATGTCAATAGGTCGGATCGTGCCGGACCAAAGATAATATAGTAGCCCGCAGGTCGGCCCATGGCTCGGCCCGATCTGTCATTTATTTTTTTAAATAAAAAAATTTCAAAACGACGTCATTTTAGAAATAGCGGGTACGTCATTGATTAGGTCAACCTGGCCCTTGACTCAATTGGAGCTGACCATTGTCGACGCATGCCTCGCTCGTGGCCCAATCAATCCTAACTAAAAATGGGTCAGATCGGACTAATTTTGCCATCCCTAATTATTTTATTTAAAAGACATTGGACATACCCAAATTTCGATTAGACTTTGTGCTTTTCAAGTTGTCCATGCGCAGAAATGGATTTGTGCTGGATTGGCCCGTTCCCATTCTCGGAATATACTTGGAATATCAAATATTTGGTTAAGTTTAATTTAATTGTCAACTGATTTATTAGAGAGGGGAAATCTATTAAAATATAGTTGGGGAAAAAGCTAGGGTTCCTCAATTCAATCATTAGAGAGGAGAAATCACCACAAAGAAGATGAGTTTACTCGTGGGCATGTTTAATTGTTATCCCCAATTTGAATTATTGTAGAATTTTCCTTTTTTGATGTTTTTGTATCCCCATTAATTTTAATTGCACACAACATTCTTTATGTGTTGCTACAAGCATCAAGAATTATCAGGATTTTTCTATAAATTGCCTTTGAGGATAAAGTGATTTTTGGAAGTCTCTCACGTCACTATCAAAATTCTCTATGCTAGATCAAGGCCATTTACCTTCCTATAGCATAGCCTAAAATAACATTTTCTCTATTCAAAGTGGAGTAGACATGTTATATATTAACAAAAAAGAAAATGTTTGCCTTTAGTAGCAAAAGATGTGTAACTACTCAATCAAACTTACTAGTTTTTGACATAAGTAACCCCTTTTAGGTGCTTCTTAAGTGATAAAGCAATTTATTGTTTTTATGTATTATTTGCTATTTATATTTGTCTTGAATAATTCTTTCTTCTTTTTTGGAAATTTTTTAGTGGAGTGGTGGGCGTGTGAGAGTTGGTTTAGCAATTATGTACTTCTTTAGGCTTTTTGTTATAGATTTTATTCAATGATCTAGTTTTTTCCTCATTTGGCCTCAAATTTTTATCTTGTGAAATATTTAATTGAAGTTGACTTTCACAAAAAAATGGGCAAAGGATAAAAATTTATATAAGTTATATATAGAAACCTGCTACATGATTTTACAATGCATTATTCTACTTTATAATTAATGAAATAAAAATACGTTATATGATTCTATAATGCATTATGCATAAATACATGAATTTGATAGTATAATAAATGTGCATATATTTGGTACTAAAATTACATATTGTAGCATTTATTTTTGTTACAGGTACTATTTGAGGAATGGATAGCACTTTAAACCCAAGAATGAGGTTTCAGTACTTCTACGGTGGATTCTTCAAATTCAAACTAGAAATAATATATAAGGAAAGGAACGTACTATTTTAAGAAGACATGTCAAATGTAACAAGTTGGTTATAATTTTAGAAGTTGCAAGATGCCAACACCTAGGCCTATTTCTAGGAGATAAATGATGGTAAGATTATTTATTTCATGTTGAAGAAATAATTAGAATATATAATATAAAAAGTTGATCTTATTCCTTTCTCTTGGGTCAAGAGCTAATATCTTCCTAAGAAAGCGTTGTACTAGATGCATCACAAAGTAAGGGAAAAATATATTTAAGAAACTAGAATAAAGAAGAAGGCAACCAAAATTAGAAGATTTTATATCTCAGCAAGGTTAAGTGCAAAAGAAGAGGTTGGACCCGCAAAAAGAACAAGGAGTAAAGGAAGTGTATAATTTATGATCTCTGTATTTATAGGTAACTCATGTGGACTTTTTGGTATATAATTATAGACGCCTCACTTTTATCTTATGGATAGCTTATGTGGTCTTGTATAATTATGGGCATGTCACTTTTATATTATTTGTTGATGTTATATGTTGAATCATGTATATGTAATTACAACACCATGTGCAAGAAATTATTTTATTGATCTTTTAAATTTATTGGCTACTTTTAATTATATAAACTGACTCATTTATATGTAATTACAATACCATGTATAGAGAATCATTTTGTTGATCTTTTAATTTGAATTTAAAGGCATGTGCCAGAGGCAATTAAAATCACATATCACTTTCGTTAATTTAATACAAAATATCATACAAAATGTCATAATTTAAAAACATTATTTAATACATAATGTCATAAAGATACAACTCATCTCATGCTCATTGCTTGTACATACAAATACTAATTGTTGCACCAGACATAATTTATGACCATATCACTAAACTCGATACCTAACTAAGTTTACTATCTCCCTTTTATTAATTAAAATCCATGTTCTTCTCTCTTAATTCATTCATGACATCAATACTTTTTGGAGTAAATTTTTTGTCAAACAACAAATTATAATATTCCTTTTCCTACAATAAATAAGATAAATAATCATCTATTTCTTATAATCGTTCTTTAGAGTAGTTAATATTTACATATAATTTACCCTATATTTTGGACATGTAAAGAATCCTTCTACAATTTTTTAATGTCCAAAAAGTCTGCAAAGGAGCCTATAGCCTATCATTGTAATACACCTGGACACATTGTTGCATACTTGCTATTACTGATGTTAATAATTCCATATATCAAAATCTAATAAAACTACTATCAAATATTTACCTACCACAACACTAAATTATTTTTGTAGCCATTAGAATCAATAGGAAGGTAAGAAATACTTAAGATAAACAAAATCTAAGTTCTGCAACTTAATAAAGCAATAAAGATAAAAAGTAGGCATAATGACAGAAAAAGTAGTATTTCTTTAGCAAAAATTGGAAGACATGTCACATGCAATAAATGTAAACAAGTTGGATATAATTTCAGAACTTGCAAGATGCTAACATCTAAGCCCATTTCTAGGAGATAAATGATGGTAAGCTTATTTATTTCACGTTGAAGAAATAATTAGAATATATAATATAAAAAGTTGATCTTATTTCTTTCTCTTGGGTCAAGAGCAAATATCTTCCTAAGAAAGCTTTGTACTAGATGCATCATAAAGTAGGGGAAAAATATATTCAAGAAACTAGAATAAAGAAGAAGGCAACCAAAATTAGAAGATTTTATATCTCAATAAGGTTAAGTGCAAAAGAAGAGGTTGGACCCGCAAAAAGAACAAGGAGTAAAGGAAGTGTATAATTTATGATCTTTGTATTTATAGGTAACTCATGTGTACTTTTTGGTATATAATTATAGACACCTAACTTTTATTTTATGGATAGCTTATGTGGTCTTATATAATTATGAACATCTCACTTTTATATTATTTGTTGATGTTATATGTTGAATCATGTATATGTAATTACAACACCATGTGTAAGAAATTATTTTGTTGATCTTTTAAATTTATTGACTACTTTTAATTATATAAACTAACTCATTTATATGTAATTACAATACCATGTATAGAGAATCATTTTGTTGATCTTTTGATTTGAATTTAAAGGCATGTGTCAGAGGCAATTAAAATCACGTATCATTTAATATCGCTATGAAGATTTGATCTATCTTTAATAATAACCTCTTGATACATACAATCTATATAGTAACTGCATATCTCATCCTCTTTAATTTCTGATTCCTTTTCAATTTGTTCCAGCTGTACTAAGGCTCATCTGTTCTATAAATTTGTATCATTTGTTTCAATGCAAACATTGAAAAGTTCTTAGTTATTTCTTTTGTTATGGTATCAGAGCAAGCAATCTGATTCTTCTTTCCCTTCTTTCGTTTCTGTCCTCTTTTTTTTTTTTCTTCTCTACATGGCCAATACCACCACAACGATCCACAATACAAATGATTCCCACAACTTCTTAGTCAGCATTAATGTTGCAGCCCAAGCTCCACTGAAGCTTACCTCAAACAACTACGTGTCCTGGAAATTACAATTCCAATCTTTATTTATTGGATATGATCTTTTAGGTTTTATTGATGGTTCAAAACCTTGTCCCGAGAAAACACTCCCAGGAACCACAACACCAAATCCAGATTATACAGTCTGGGTTAGACAAGATCAACTCATACTCAATGCAATTCTTGGTTCTCTCTCTCCCACAATAATTCCGTTCATTGCTTGTGCAAAAACATCAAAAGAAGCTTGGACAATATTGGCAAACACATATGCCAAACCATCTCGTGGACGAATTAAGCAAGTTAAAACTCAATTGAAGCAGCTCAATAAGGGATCCATGAGTATTACTGACTTTCTGTAGAACGTCAAAGCTAAAGCTGATGAACTCGCAATCCTCGGTGCTCCTATAGATGATGAAGATCTTTCAGACATAATTCTTGCAGGCCTTGGAGATGACTACAAAGAATTGGTTCGTGCATTCCAGGCTAGGGAAACGGCAATCTCTTTCGATGAACTACATGAAAAACTTTTGAATTTCGAAACATCTATTCAAGGTAACAGCACACTTGAACCTTCCTATTTTCCTGCTACTACTAATCCAGCAAATTGCTTCAGTCATGGTTGGCGCACTCAACCACATTCTGGTAAGAACTCAACAAACAACAATAACTGGCGTTCATCTGGCAGCAACAACACAAATTGGCGTTCATCATCCCATAGCTCCACCAGCATTACAAATGCTGAATCTACTCGGAAACCATATCTTGGCTACTGTCAAATCTGCAGAATTAAAGGACACACAGCTAAACGCTATCCATCTTTTCGTTTGGTACCAGTTAACACATCCAACAATACCACTACAACTCCCTCATGGCAACCTCAAGCACATATTGTTGTAAACAACTCCAATACACCAACATGGCTTCTGGACAGCGGTGCTTCTCATCATATCAGTTCAAACTTAAGCAATTTGTCACTCCATACACCCTACAATGGATATGATGATATAATGATTGGTGATGGAACAAGTCTTCCCATAACTCATACTGGTTCCACTTCTCTCAAAGCTCCAAATGCTCTTTTTTTTTAAGCAATGTTCTTTGTGCTCCTAACATGAAAAGGAATCTGATTTCAATTTCAAAATTTTGCATTTCGAATAATACCTCCATTGAATTCTTACCTCACTCTTTTCTTGTGAAGGATCTTTGCACAGGAGCAGTGGTTTTGAAGGGTCGCACTAAAGATGGTGTATATGAGTGGCCAATATCTTCACCACTTATTGCTTTTTCCAGTGTCAAAACTACCTCATCAGAATTGCACAATCGATTAGGCCACCATGCACTTCCAATTTTAAAACATGTTATTTCCAGTAATCATTTAGATTTATCATCCTCTATTACATTGCATCTTTCATGTAATGCATGTTCTTGCAATAAGAGTCACAAACTTTCTTTTTCCAGCTCTACCATTACTTCA
>JANQBM010000009.1:22744406-22758382 GCA_025594535.1 Erythroxylum domingense | reverse complement strand
TGATTTATCTCTATTTTTGGTATGAAGGTAAATTAAATGATTTTGTTCGTTTAAGTATCACTGGTGGGGAATCCCTCCTCCGTGGGCCACGGGTCCAGATGTCACGTAAGATGTCGGGCCCGTTGACCTGCCCGAGGTGGGGTTCCAGCAACGCCACTTTTTTTGTTAGGAGCACCCTGCAGTTTCTACAACTACTTCTGTCCCCTTGACGTACAAGAGTGTAATCAATTTGTGTATTGCGTCCTCCACTCTGGAAAGTGATTAAGTGATCATCTTTCTTTTTAAAGAAAGTATTAACCACCATCAGGTCATGTGCGGATGCAAAGTCTAACAACTCCCTGCTGCCGTCATTCATTACACCAAAACCAAAACCTCCGTGTATCCTGTGGTATCAGTCGACCCCTACTTCAACGTGGCCATTGAAATCTCCGCCGATGAAGATTTTTTGGTCTCTAGGAATGGTAGTTACTACATTGTCTAACTTATCCCAAAATTCCTTTTTCTTATTATCCTCCAACCCAACATAGGGTGCATAACCACAAACTATATTCACCGACTCTAGTCCGACAACTAAGGTTATCGTCATAAGTATATCCCCAAATCTCTTCACCTCCACGACACTGCCATTGTATTTCTCTGACACCATAATTCCTACTCCATTTCTCCTACTTTCATTCCTTGAATACCATAATTTGTACCCTCGAAGTTCCTTTGCTTTATGCCCTTTCCATTTTGTTTCTTGAAGGCAGACGACATCGACTCTTCTTTTCCTGAATACATCGACGAGTTCAAATGATTTCTCGTTCAAGGTCCCCACATTCCAAGTACCGACATGTAAACCTACATCCTGCACCCCCGCCCGTAATTACCCCCTACTTCGCCCCCTAATCACTGGATACGATCTCTGGTTATCATTACTACTACGCGGGTCTATTATGCAATAGGGCAAATACTAAAAAAAAAGTAAAAAAGAATAAGAAAAAATGGAAACGAGACAACGCGACAACTCCACACTACCAAAAACGAGACACCTCTACAACTTTGAGGTAAAAGCCTAAGAAAGTATAATAGATAAATCAACTAATTAACTACAATAATAGTAATTTAATAACACAATAATATAATACAAAAATAAATACTAAAGATAATTACTAACTGAATGAATTAATAATTAATTCTTAAAAGGCACGACTTAAAAAGAAAACTGGAAAAGGAAAGGAAAATGAAAATTGTCCTGTGACAGAGTTACCTAATAACCAACGGTTACTACCCAGCCCAACTTGACCGTTCCTCTTTCTGTGTGAAAATTCAAGCACTTTGCTCACCACCTACTTGTTGGTTCAATTTTTTTGATCATCGGTACTACTTTAATATGCTCAATAATAAATACGCATTAGAGTGTACAAATTAAAAGCAGAATAAGACGATGCAGATGCTAGGAGACGAAGTAGCAACGATCAAAGCAATGGTGAACGTAGTTTGCCTCGCTTTTAAAGCTCTCTGCTTCTTAAGCTCTACCTCCAATTCCTTCTTCACTATCTCCAGTTCATATCTACACAAGCCTCAGATTTTGCTTTCTCCGTCTTATGTTTGCATTCATCTGTCTCTTTCTCAAAATCTGCATCAATACATCAACATGTCAGCTAAAACATTATGATTTTCGACGAAACCTATGTACATGAAAAGAATTGAAATTGCCCATGGAATTCCACGAACAAACCTCCGAGCTGAGATAAATGCCATCATACTCGCAGTTGGAAGAGGAGCTGAGGATATTGGACATTGGAGTGTTCCAAACAATGGGTCAAGTTGTTAATGTTCTTTTGTAAACGGAAGCATGAAAAAAGGGAGTGAAATCCTCTGTGGCGTTTATGATGTTCCAATTGGAATATGAAAAAACGGCACAAAGGATCAAAACAAGGGGAATGAAAAGAGGACGAAGATACAATTGCATTTTTTAACAATAGCCTGCAGTAGGCTTCTTCACACTTCGAGACTTCACCTCTCCAAAATATTCTTGGATATGAGACAATGGAACACCACAAAGGAGCAGGTTTTGAGGCATTAAAAAAAGAATCATTAACTGTTTGTGGTGATGGCAAACAGAAAAGGAGTTCCCATTGTGGTTCTAATATGATTAAGGGTCTGATGCATCTTAGGGGGAGCATATTGGGGTCATTCAATCTTAGGAATCCGGGCAAATTCACCATGCTTGCGCTTGCTCAGGTGGTCCAAGAAATAATTAACTCGAATACAAATATCGAGTTCAAACCAAAAGCACCCGATGACCCTTACAGCAGGAAGCCTGATATTGTATACGCCAAAGAGCTACTTGGAGCGAAACCTAAGGTTTCCTTGAAGAAGTATCTTCCTCTTTATAAAACTTGTCGTCTGTGTAGACCATAGCAATTGAAAACTCGTCAGTGACATTGTTTTCAGTAGAGGATCGATGTTGTTTCTAGGTGGTTGCCCTACTGAAGTTGAGGAAATAGAGAGCCTTTATGGTTCAAAAAGTTGGGTTTCGATGTTACATTTGGACTGACGAAATCCTGGGATTTGATTCCACTATTTTATGGTCTCTTAAATGAGGATTAGGGTTATTGTATTTAAAAATGATAATTTAGGGGTCGTTTGGTTTCACTTCTGTTTTTCTGTTGTTGTTTTTGGTTTTTGTTTCTTTTTTTGTTTATGTTCTTATTTTTCCTAAAAAAAACGAAAACCTGTTTAGTTGAGATTTGTAATATAAAAACTGAAAAACAAAAAACTATTTGGTTGAGATTTGTAATAAAAAACTAAAAACAAAAACGTGATTGGTTTTATCATCCTATTTCTATTAGATACTCACATCACTATCATCTATGTGCTTCTTCTCTTCCTAAAAATTAGTTATACTAACGTCACTCACTGCTATCATCTCTCTATTATATACTCACGTTATTCAATCCTCTCTCTATTTTATACTCAAGTCACTCACAGCTATACTCACGTCACTGTCATCTATGTGCTTCTTCTTTTCTCAAAAACCAGCTCATTCACCCTCGAGTTCCCAGCATTCAACTACATATTTATCTGTCAAACCCAAAAGTGTGCTTCTAGGATTGTTATAGAGAGAAAGAAGGAAGAAGAAGATGGAAGACATGAAAACGAGTACTGGATCATCTCTAATATCTGGTAGTTTTAAGTTTCAACACGTTGAAGACATGAAAACTATGAAAGCACGAGGTACTTTGGTTTGAGGTTCCACAAAACTAGTGTTTCTGTGTGTGGCCTTCACGTTTAATACTCGCAGAAATAGAATAAAAGAGATACGAAAGCAAGAACAAGTAATGTAGCTGTGGAGATATACGAAAGCAGAAATCATAGAAACAAAATAACAGAGTAATTAACAAGTAACATAAACAAACATAAACCTAGAACAAAAAAAGAAAAATCATGGTAGAGCCTGAAGATGAAGAAGAGTCGGTGCAGAAACAATTTTGGAATAAAAGAAAACAGGTTTTAAAATCTTACAAAAACGTCTTTTTTACGTTTTTGTAAACCTATTGCAGTTTTTTATTTTTAGAAACTAGAAACGGCAACAACACTCGTCCAAACATGTTTTAATGAATGGCTTATTTTTTTTATGAAAAATACAACAAAAATCGAGAAAAAAAACATAACCAAACAGGGCTGAAATTAAAAATTTTAATTATATTTAAATTAATTATAATTAAATAAAATTATTTAAATTAATTAGTTTAAATTATGATTAAATGAATATAATCATAATATTAAAATAACTATGAAATTTAAACTTGCATATAAAATGTTGCATAAAATCAAACATGATCAATTGACTTCAAGGTCATAAATATTATATCTATCAAAATCTATCATAACTGTAATTTCTATTATTTATTTGTCACAAACTGCAAAGATATACCCGTACTTGTAATGTAACAACTTCTTATTGCATGCACCAATTTCCTTTACAAGTTAAGTTCTAAAATATTAGCAAATAAGCTGAAATTAGCCTTGGATTCATTGATCTCTGATAATTAAAGTACCTTTTTACATGGTAGAAGAATTGAGGATAATATTTCTATTGTCCAAAAACTGATGAAAGGGTATCATAGGAAAAATAACCTACCTAATTGTATCATACAAGTGGATTTTAATAAAGCTTTTGATCATGTAGAATGAGATTTTATCCTTCAGACCTTACGACTTTTGGGATTCCTAAATGTGTTTATCTGATAGGTTGAGACTTGTATTATCACTCCATCTTATTCCATTCTCGTTAATGGTAAGCCAACTGATATCTTTAAAAGTGCAATAGGATTGACACAAGGATATCTCATCTTCCCTTATCTCTTTATCATATGCATGGAGGTCCTAAGTCAATTGATCCATCATAAGGTAGGTAATAGTAAGGACTACAAATTTCATAGTAAATGTAACAGGTTAGGGCTTATTAACTTAGGGCTTATTAACTTATGCTTTGTGGATGACCTGTTGCTTTTTTTAAGGCCCATGGTAAATTTATTGAATTGCTCATGTTGACATTGCCTTTATTCGAAGACCTTTCAGGTTTAAAGGTTAACTTTATAAAAAGTCATTTCATTCTAGCTGCCAGTAGAATAGAATCTCCACAATCACAGGGATGAGTAAGAAGCCAGCTCCTCTCACTTATCTGGGTCTACCAATTATCATAAGAATGCAATTCTCTTAATGCTTTCCCTTGACAGAAAAAATATAGAGAAGATTGAGTATGTAGTCTAATAAGGTTCTCTCTTTTGGTGGGATGTTGCAGCTCATCAAATCTCTGAATTCCCTTAATGTTTTCGGGTCCTCCAACATATCATTAGCTAATAGAGTTATCAAAACCATCAAGAAACTTTTTAGAATATTTATGTGGGGAAACTTAAACTCGAACATATGCTTTGCTAAGATTAAATAGTCAGAAGTTCACAAAACGAAAGAAGAGAGGGGATTAGGATTGATCCCTATTGCCACTTTTAATAAATCAACATTGATCAAAAATCTATGAAATATCCTATTGGACAAGAAATCTTTATGGATCCGACGGTTCCATAGCTATATCCTGAAAGGATCTACCATTTGGTCTATTCCTATAAAACATTCGTTTTAGCCCTTGATTCAACTCTTAAAGCTAAGACCCATCTTAGAAATGGTGAAAAGGCCTATTTATGGTTTGATATTTGAAAAGGTAAAGGTCCCCTAATTAGATCTCCTCAAGCTCTTCAATTTTGAAAAAGATTTCCTATCAACTCGAAATTTAATTCCATCATGCTAAGCGGCCAATGGAATATTCCATCGAAATACCTGACTCCTAACTACCAACCTAACTTAGATGGAGAGGACATATTCCAATATTTCAATCTTCCTCCAAACACTTTAAACATTGCGAACTTCAGAAAGTGGCAGAATCAAAATAATTCAAGGCAGATATGATTTCCTATCATTTGGCACAAGTCACTTATGTCTAGCTACTTCATTCATCTATAGCTTACTGTGCTAAACAAGCTAAGCACAATGGACATAATGCATTATATTACTTCCAATTCTATTTGTGTGTTATTTGAGATAGAGGAAGAATCAAAGAATCACCTTTTTTTTCGCTGACTGTTTTCTCAGTTTATATGAGAAAAGATTCAGGAGTTGTGTCTTATTTCTACTGCAAGTACAACTTTCACAAAAGCTCTTGATTGGCTTCTTAAGCTGAGCGATACTCCTAGCTTCAATAAACGGATTTATGTCATCTCCTTCGCCTCCTCTGTCAACGAGATTTGACGAGAGAGAAATATCAGATATTTTCAGAACATTGCATGTTTCAGAAATGAGGTTATCTATCTTTAACTGGTGGAACCAGAGAGAAACTACTATATTCTGTTAGGTTAGAAAAATTTTGACCTAATCTAGCCTCATCGCGGAGAGTCAATTAATATACGTAAGGGGCTAACTATCGCCTGAAAGAATAGATTGATAAACTTTGCATGTAAGTACTTGAAAAAGCGGAATTCTTCCCCTTTAGATGTGTAGCGCACGTTTGCTGGCTCTGAACACTCCAACCAACATGAGAATAGCTTCGGATCCACGAGGTGGGAGGACGTTTAAGAGGTTACCCTGTAAATCATCCATCAGTTGAAGCACCTCTTTCAAAATCAGAGATTGTCAGTCAACCAATCATTAATTTGGTAGGGTTGGGTGAATGAGGTAAGATGTGATCTGCGCTTATCCCATTCTTGTCAAACTCCCCGTATGCTATTTGTGTTTAACCGTTGTCACTGCTTTATCTGAAGATGTTGATGTTTGCTAAAACGTTGTCCTTGATGTTTGCTGAAAAGTTGTAGGTGCCTTGTATTTGCTTGTTATTCACGTTCTCATGCGTGGACATCTTATTATTAATACAATTCTTTACTTTTTTTAAATAAAAAAAAAGACACGCCATGGTCACATCAACAGGTTTTATTCACCTGTTTGGGATAGGAAAATTTCATGTTAAAGCAACCAGTAGCTAGTTAAGATGAAGCACTCGTATGAAGTGCCACCAAGGAGGAATAGTATCCATCCTTGATTTTCATCAACGTCTCGTGCTTGCCTTTCTCTATTATAACCCCATTTTTCAAAACGGCAATCACATCTGCATTCTTTACAGTAGATAATCTGTGGGCTACAACAACTGTAGTCCTATTCACCATGACTCTGTCTAAAGCGTCTTGAACCAATTTTTCAGATTCTGCATCCAATGCACTTGTTGCCTCGTCTAGTAACAATATTTTTGGATCTTTCACTATGGCTCGGGCTATGGCTACTCTTTGTTTCTGCCCACCAGAGAGTTGAATTCCTCGCTCTCCTACTACTGTCTCATACCCCTGTGTTTTTTCGTCTAATTCAGGTCTGCAGACTATAATAAAGAATGGAATGGAAAGTAATGATTTGGAATACAATGAAAGTCTTGTAGGCTAACCTGATGTAATGCGCTGATGAACTGGTGAGCATTGGCCAATTTTGATGCGGCTAAAATTTCAGCTTCCGTTGCATCTCCTCCTTTTCCATATGCAATGTTGGCACGGATTGTATCATTGAACAAAACAGGTTCTTGGCTTACTAGTCCCATCTGCTGTCTCAACCATTTTAATTGGAACTTCTGAATTTCTATCCCATCAAGAGTTATATAACCCGAGTCAGGATCATAAAATCTCTGCAACAATGAGATTACTGTCGATTTCCCACTTCCACTTTCTCCAACCAGTGCAACAGTCTGAAGGAATAAGATCAATACAAAGGCGTAAATTCAGAAGATGATGTTTTGATTCTTGTTTTGATATTGACATTCCAAGCTAGATTACCTTGCCAGATTGAAAAACCACGTTAAGGTCTCGAAAAATTTGAACATCTGGTCTAGAAGGATACTTGAAGCTCACATGACGAATTTCAATGTCTCCTTTCACAAGCTCCAACGTCATTCCTGACTTGTCATTCGAGTTGATGTTTGATTTTTTGTCTAAAATTGAAAATATGGAGACAGCAGCAGCTTTTGCTTTGGAAGAATCAGGAGCAAAGGAGCTTGATTGAGAAATTGCAGTAGCTGCCATGGTTAAAGCAAAGAACACCTGAAAAGTAAAAAAAATCAAGTTCATTCTATCATCACTCAAAAGTATATTGCACGAATATATTGGTGGCCAAAGAAAATCTGCTCACTTGAAAAACATCTTGCAGTGTAGCCATTCCATGAGTGCACAGTTGACCTGCTGCATAAAAAGTGGCTGCGTAGAATAAAAATAGTAACAGGAATGCTGATCCAAATCCTATTCCACTAAATACCCCCTGTCTCATTCCTGTCTTCACAGGTTCTTCAGATTTTCTTTTGTATTGCTTAATCACCTTCTCTTCCGCACAAAAGGAGGCCACGGTTCTTATACTCGCCACCGCGTCGCTTGCAACTTGACTTGCTTCCTCATACATCATCTGCAACCATTCAGTATGTTTGGATTAGTACTTTTGCATATGAAGTCATGACATTAAATTATAGAACATACCTTTGCATTTCCACTAAACCCCTTCAAGAACTTTAGTTGAACATATCCACTGACTCCTACAAGGGGAAGGAGAGCAAGGATAATAATCGACAATTGCCAGCTTGCAACAAAGGCAAAGATCAAAGCTGATACTGTTGAAGCACTGTTTTGAACAATAAGAGCAAGTGTGTCCCCAACCAAAGCCCGCATTGTAGATGCATTTCTTGAGAGCCTAGCAGCAATTACCCCACTTGAATGTTCAGGCTCATCAAACCAGGCAATTTCCATGTGGACAACCTTCTCGAAACAAATGCATCGAATTCGTTGTATTAGCTTGCCGCCAGCAACAGAAAATAGATACGACTGCAGTGGAGACACCAGTAAGTTTACTGCTCCTAGGATCAAAAACATTTTTGCCCAGAACTTGGAATCCTGCCACAATTCATGAGGTGTTTCATAAAATGTTTTAATCACTTTGGAGAGAAATAGTCCGAAAATGGGATATATCAGCCCATTGATGATAGCAAATATCGTTCCACCTATAAGCACTGGAATTTCAGGCTTGTTGAGAGCTGCAACCCGACGGAATGGGATCTCTTGAGTTTGTTCTTGCGGTAGAGCTTCAAGTCCTTTTGGATTGTTATAGGAAAAATTAATTCCAGGAGGTAAATCTGTCAATGAATGTCGACTGCTATTGCCGACTTCAGATGATCCCCTACTTATGGACTGTCTTGAGGAAAATCTTTTACTTGAATGTCTGAATGACTCAGAATCAAGATCTGAATGTTTATGCTCGATTGCATTTAGTTCCATCTCCGTATTTAACTGTTGCAAGCTTATTAGATGGGAGTATGCTCCTTCAGGATTCTTGATTAGTTCCGAATGCACACCTAATCAAACATAAACCAATTCTCATTTTTTCTTTCTTAGCAAGTTGAATTAAGAGTACAATGGAAGAAATGTTGGAACCTTTTTCGACCATCTTTCCATGGTCAATGACTGCAATCATGTCAGCATTTCTCACAGTGCTTAGTCGATGGGCAACAATTAGAGTTGTACGAGTGACCATGATCCTGTCTAATGCTTCCTGAACAACCCTCTCTGATTCTGAATCAAGTGCACTTGTGGCTTCATCTAAAAGTAGAATTCTTGGGTCTTTTAAAATTGCTCTAGCTATTGCAATTCTCTGCTTCTGTCCACCAGAAAGTTGAGTCCCCTGCTCGCCAACCATGGTTTCCAATCCCTGGATGGAAAATCAAAACGATCAAATCAAATGAACAGTTGATATTTATGATTCAAGAACAGCAAAGAAAGATATAAAAAGTTATAAGCAACAGAAGAACCTGAGGCAGTTTATCGATGAACTTTGCAGCATTGGCAAGTTCCAAGGCAACCGCTATCTCTTCAGCTGTTGCACCATCCTTTCCATAACAAACATTATCCTTAATACTGCATGCAAACAACACTGGTTCTTGGCTAACAAGACCGATCTTTTGCCTAATCCATCGAAGTTGGAACTCTTTGAGATTAATCCCATCAATCAAAACTTCACCAGCTAGTGGATCATAAAATCTCTCGATCAAACTGATGACAGTTGACTTTCCGCTACCGCTTTGACCAACCAAAGCTGCTGTTTTGCCACTTGGAATGTAAAGAGAAAATCCACTAAATATTTGCTCATCAGGTCTGGCAGGGTAACTGAAATAAACATCCTTCAACTTTATCTCTCCGCGTATATCGTTTAATATTCTTCCATTTGGGTCACAAGCATCTATCTCCGATCTTCTGTTTATGGTGTCCAACATCTTATAAGCTGCAGATTGACCTGCAGCAAATGAAGTCAAGCAGGGGGATGCCTGTCCCAGAGACCTGAAATATCGACAGGCCTATTAGACTAAAATATGTCATATCATCAAACAAGATATCAAATGCAAGCACTCTTCTTCCAAGTAGGGTTTGAACTATTTGGCTCAGGTTGAAACTCACAGGGATCCGGTCAAAACAGCGTTAATCACGCTAAGCACTTTACCACCAGTATATCCCTTTTCGGTTATCATCTTTGCTCCAAACCAGACTGATAATGAGTAGATGCAGAAAGTTACTGATAAAGCGAAACCAAGACCCAATCCTGATGCAAAACCTTCACGAACCACTAATCTATGGGCATTCATGAGAAACTTCTTGTAACTTTCGATGGCTTGATTCTCCCCTGTAAATGATTGAACCTGCCATTACAGTCAAACAATGAGTATAAATACTTCCCGTAAAACCAATACTTTCAGGACACGCATGATTCTGTGCATTTAACGTACCGTTCTTATTGAGGCAATCGTTTGCTCAACTACATTTGCTGCTTTCTCATAAGCCTTCTGCCCTGAAGAGGCCATCCTAGACATCACGATCGACATGGATGCACCAGCTAGCACAATCAAAGGAATGGATGATATCATGACGAGTGCCAGAAGCCACCCTTCGATAAATGCTACCGCAAACCCTCCAACAAATGCTGATACCAACTGCAGGAATTTTCCAGCCTGCATGAGATAAGTTTCTATCAAGCAGTGGATTAATCATGGATCATGCGGGTCTTTTGATAATTCCTGCCCCGCATTAGAGTTTAGTTCTAGCTAGCTGGTGGAGTTTTTCAAGTACCTTCTCGCCCATGGCTTCTTGAATGGAAATCGTGTCACCTGACGCTGTACCAACAAACTCTCCGGTGCTTGTTTCTCTATCAAAGAAACCAACTTCCTGCCTTAGTATAGCTTCGAAATACAAACCCCTTAGTCTTGCAGCTTGTCTCTCTCCAGTGATCATCCAGCAAGACACCTCTGGCACGAAAGAACACAACACAGATTTCTGATATACTATATTGCTTGGAAGATTTTGATAGTCTCAGCATGATCAGTTAGTGATGCTTAGCTTTTTACTTACGGAGAAATGATGATACGCCAGACGCAACAGCCAAGTAGACAGCTTTAATGCACACCTACAACAACAATACGAACAATAAATACATGATTAAAGTCATTAGACTTATTACTTAAGCTTGTCTCGATAGAATATTACATGTTACTAATGAATCTTTATCAGTATTTGATGTACCATATACCTCAGAAACTGCATGTAGCACATATTCTTTCTGGATTTGCCCGAAAGCATCAGTCATTTGACCAAACAGAATCGTTACAAGAGGCATTGATAACCCACTAGCAAAAGCAGAAAACGACCCAACTACCATCAACAAGACGTCCATGCAATCAGCAAATGCAAATAGCTTATAAAATGGAACAGTTCTGGTTCCTTCATCTTCTCCACTGCTCTTCTCTTCGCATGAGCTCTTCGTCGTCTCTTCATGGAAGCTAGACGAGGTAACATAATCTTTGTTTGTGAGCCCATGTAGACTTCCATCCGCATCCATGACTCCTGCCACAGTTACAGAGTACGCTCTTCGTTCTTTCAACCTGCCTGGCTATTAAATACCATTACTGGTCCATATGCACGTTAGGTTAAATATCAATTACTATATATTAAAAATATGTAGACTAAATAAAAGAAATAAAACTCAAAAGAAAATATTTAAAAGATGAGGAGAGGATCTTTTTATGAGAAACCTTTTACTTGGATACTAGTACGCTAAAATTTTATACCGAAGGTCACGTCTTTGGTAAGTTCTAGTAAAGCTTTATTATTCTCAATCACCTCCCTCCGGGTATTTTAGACCTTTTTTTTTTTCATTTATAGTTCATTAGCACAATCTTCTCGCATCTTCTCAGTAGAGCGTTAGGATATATCCTCTTAACATGTTTGAACTACCTAAATCTTATATTTCTTAATCTTTCATTAATATTAGCCACATTTAATTTATCTCTTACTATTACATTCATGACCTTATCTCTTCCAATATAGTTGCGTATTCAATAAAGCATCCACATTTTTTATCATTAACTTATGACTATGCACCTATTTGATAGGTCAGCGCTCTATCTTATAGAGTGTTAGGTTAATCGCTATATGATAAATTTTATTTTTGAGCTCAAGTGATATCTTCTTATCATATAAAATTTCTGATACACTTCTCCATTTAAATTACTATGATCTACTACAGTAAACAATGTCTTTATCAAATTTTAACCATATGTATGCAAGTTGTCTCAGGCTTTTTCTAAAGTAGTTTATACATTTAAAATTTTGCACATAAAATTATAAAGTTTTGATAATGTTGTATTACATGAAATTCAAGTTGATTTTTATGTTTAGCTAAATAATTATAATTCATCATTTTATAAAAATTATTAAAACATCCTTACATCTACTAATGAATGTTTACATACTTTGGCTTTAGGATATTTAACATCAATAAATCGTCCCTTAAAAAATCAATCAATTTGCATATATGCAAGATCAAAGCCTTTTTGGTCTTAAAAATTAAAATTATTAATTCAACATGTTAAACTAATATGACTTTTATAGTTTTGCACCACCTTAAAGATTGCCTTAAAAAGGTGACAACATGTGATAAGGATAGTCCCCCTTTTTTTTGGGTAATTGAATAAGAATTGTATTGACTATAGCTAAAGCTAATACAAATATTCAAAAATAGAAGATAAACTAGTTGTAAGACCAGTCTGTCAATTCTAATGCAGATCAAGAGTAAGAATCAAAATGCAAGATTTAAAATAATAGACTAAAGCAATGACAACCAACTTCATAAGTTCCATTTACTCCTCACATCAGGGGTAATTAAGTGTTCTGTTTTCCTAGCCAAAATAGTAGTGCGAATCCAATTAAGAAGGTTGTCCTCAAGATGATGTTTATCTACAGTAGTCAAATTATCTATTCTTCTATTCCGTTATTTACAGATCATGTAAATTGTTAAACAAATGCATTTCTATCGTTATTCATGTGGTTGACGAACCAAGACAGTGTGGGCTCTCATTCAAAGAGATGGTTTATCTCTCCTATCATATACTACATCCTACTCCATATGGATTTAGAGTACCTACAATTAAAAAAGAGGCGATTTTTGTCCTCATTTGCATTTTGGCAAAGATCACAGCAAACATTATTCGGGTTGAACCATCAACATTTGGTTATGAGTTTGTTCTTTATTGCTAACTAGGTGTTGAATGAAGCTTTGGGGTTTATGGTATTCTTCCAAATCAGGTGATACCAAGCAACTTGAGTAATATTGTTCCTGAATATATGATGGTAAGATGCGTTAGAGAAGACACCACTAGAATTTGGAACCCAACAGATAGTGTCGTCTAGCATAATATTCCCCAACTATGGCAGTATTGCTCGCAGAGAGGCAAAACCCTTGAAGTTAATCCTCCAATCAAATTTGATAATTAGATATGATACTCTTGCATCCAACGGTATGCAATTATGCATTTGACTCATTTTCAATATTTCATTAAAAAACCAGGAGAAATGGGAAGAAGTTGCTATATGCCAGAAGTTGCGGCCTTGAAGATGGATTTGCTATATCCATTTAGTCCGGAGTGCTTCTTTGTCTATAACCAATCTCCAAAGTTTTTTCCCAAGTAAGACTATTTGCATGATCATTGTTGATTGAATGCTAAGTCCTCCAAGCCTCTTCGGAAGAGTAATATCACTCCATTTGACTTTTGCCTTCCTCCTTGAATCGCAACCACTAGACCATAGGAATGCTTTAAGAAGACGATCAGTTTCTTTAATGATCTTATGAGGAAAAATCGTATGGGCTAACCAGTGAGTGTGAAGACTGCTCAGACATAAATAATGAGGGTAATTCTTCCTGCATAGGAGAAAAAAAACATTTTTCCAGGAGAGGACTTTGCTTTTTAATCTATCCGAAATGGTAATGCAATTCGCAAATTACTATGATTAATGTCATGTTTTTGATTACATGAAATTGTGAAATGTGTAATGTATGGAAAATTGAAATATGTGGAAAATTGTGCTTTGTGCAATGTG
>JANQBM010000009.1:22706976-22721317 GCA_025594535.1 Erythroxylum domingense | reverse complement strand
TGAGTGATCACATTCTGTACTTTATGATTCATCGCTGTAATGTATAATGTTTTTGAATAAAAGAAAAAGTGGGCCCATATTTATGGTCATTGATAAGAGTTTTAAATTCAAAAAAAAAATTATACCAAGTTTTATTTGTTAAGTGATGTGACACACCACCCTCGCGGGGCACGAAATTGGGTATCACCATCGATATCGGGTTCGGATCTAGCGGGAGTGGGGTGTTACACACCACATCTGTCTTCACCTTATATATGTCAAGCCAGTCCACAACAAAACACCTACCAGGTATACAATGCCAAAACAAAAGGATCAAAAATAGTTGTCATATATGCCATCTAACCCTCATACTTGGGGTCAGTCGATACTCCTCTTTCCTAGCCACAATGCTTGCTCTAATCTCATTCAGAATGTTGTACACTAACTGATATTTATCGGTTTCTACATGCGTGTACAATCTGGAGTTCCTTTTTTTCCAAAGATAATAGATAGAATGAATGAAAACAACTTTAAATAAGAAGGCATTTTCCTTATCTAGTTGTGTTTAATAAATATACTAGTTCAACGTGATTTGTCAGTTATACACCGAATTTTCAGCGACCACCATATGTTGGATACTACTCTAGAATGCTGAGGAATACATACAAGAAAAGAACAGATGGTTATTGTTATCGTCAACTGCGTGACACAACACACTTCTTATCTTCTGCATTAAACCAATGACATTTCGTACACAATCAATTTTTAATTGTCAACCAAGCAATGAAGGATGCTCTTAGGCTCAAGGATTGTTTCCATATCAGGTGATACTGCAGTACCAGATTAGCATCAGGTCGAAATACTCTGAAGCATGACTTATTAGAATCACCACTAGAATGTAAAGTCTAAGAAATGGCATCCAGTTGAGTGTCATTGTCAAGTGGAGGAAGGTGTGCAGCCAGTGATTCTGATCTCGAAAAGTGCAGTCTCCATTCTCCATCCAAAATAAGTTCAACTACCTTAGCGTCCCTTAGTAGCCAGTTACAGATATGAGCAAGAATTAGGTTACTGTCTAAAGGGCTCAATTCACACCAATTATCCACCCAAAACTAGGTTTCTTGACCTCCATTGATACGGTATTTAATCAATGAGTAAAGGTACAATTGTAGTTTCAGCACCTCGTTAAAGAAAACCAAAAAGTTGAAGGAGGGCTTTAATTGCTAAAAATTGTGTTATTGGATATGGACGTGGTGAACCTACTTACTCCATAAGGCTTCTTTGTCAGTGATTAGCCGCCACAATTGCTTACTGATAAGGACCCTTTGCAAAGTAACCGAGGACCTAGTTCAAGGGCTTCCCCCTTTTTTCAACCAAGTTAGCTCCCTCTAATTAACTTTAGCATCACCACTAGAATCACATATCCCAGCCACCAATTATCTACCCAAAACCAGGTTCCTTAACCTCCATTGATATGTTATTTAATCAATGGGTGAAGGTACGGTCGCAGTTTCAGCACCTCGTTGAAGAACACCATAAAGTTAAAGGAGGGCTTCAATTGCTAGAAATTGTGTTATTGGATATGGACATGGTGAACCCACTTAGTCTATAGGGCTTTTTTGTCAGTGATTAGCCACCAAAATTGCTTACTAATAAGGACCCTTTGCAAAGTAATTGAGGACTAATTCCTCCTTTTTGGACTAAGTTAACTCCCTCCAATTAACTTTAACTTCACCATCAGCATCACATCTCCCAGCCCATAAAAAGTTTTTAAGCAATTGGTTAATCTCCTTAATAAGCTTACGGGGAAGGATGGTATGGGCGAGCTAGTGAATGTGAAAGCTCGAAAGTACCGACAAGATTAAAGATAATTGCCCTCTATAGGATAGGAATCGGTTTTGCCACGATAAAACTCTAGCTTTATTTCTCTAGTATAAGGATATAGTCCGAATACTTAAGCTTTTTAGGAGAGATCATCACTCCTAGATAACGTATATAAAGTGGCTAGAAAGGGAGCCTAGTAGCACTTTGAAAATTCTGAGGATTTTGAATATCAAAAGATAAAACCAAACTACTTTTCTCTAAACTGATCCGCAGACCCGAACACTAAGAGAAGGTAGATAGAGCATTCATAAGGATGTTAACTGATGTAATATCTGCCTCACAAAACAAAAGGAGGTCATCCACAAACATAAAATGTGTAAGTTGCAAGTCCCGACATTTATGATGATATTTAAAATGCCCATTAACCTTTTTGATCATCCTAAAAAGTTTAAACAAACCTTCCAATACAATGGAAAATAGATATGGGGATAGGGGGTCCCCTAGACAAAGCCCTCGAGCAATCTTAAAAGGCTTAGAAGGAGTACCATTGACTAACACAATCAAAGTGGGTGTTTGTACACATTCCATAATCCAATTCACCAATGTCTCCAATAAATCTAGTGCGTCCAAACAAATTCTTAAAAAACTCAGTCTATTGAGTCATAAGCTTTATAGAAATCAATCTTTAGTATACAACCTTTAATATTCTTCCTAAACAAGTACTCTTTAAGGAGGTCCTGAACAAGGAGTATGTTATCTTCGATGCGTCTACCTATGATAAAAGCTCCTTGGGTGAGTAAACATATTCAGTCAAGATGTTTTTCAATAGGCTTGCTAACAATTTTGTAATGGTTTTATAGAGCAAGTTACAGCACGAAATTGACCGAAAGTCCCCCAATGACATTGGATGGACCTTCTTCGGTATCAAACAAATAAAAGTGTTATTAAGAGCCTTTATTATAGTAAATTTTTGAAAAAAAAATTCCTGAATAGTCTCCACCACCAAAGAACCAGTAACACGCTAGGTATGTTGAAAGAAACACCCCATAAAACCATCCAGACCTGGAGATTTGGGTGGGTGCATATTGAAAACTATTTCCCGTATAACTTGCTTGGAGAATGGGGCTATTAACTCAGCCTCCATTTCACATCTAATTGCTTCTTTTAGGATCTCCAGCAAATGCATTAAGGGATTCTCCACCTGTATAGATCCCAGAAGCTACGAGAAGTATGAAGATTCAAGTTGCAACATCCCATAAAGATAATACTGCATAACGCCACTACCATCCAACAAACCCCTAATTTGGTTACAATTATGTACAGCTAAAATCGACGCATGAAAGAAGCTGGTATTAACATCCCTATCACAAAGTCACTTCACTCTCTCCTTCTATCTTTGAATTGACTACGAGAACATTAACTCCGTTTAGTAATCCCTCAAGAGAGCTGACTTAGTGAGTCTCCATTGCGGGTCATCTGGTTGAGGATAACAGTGCTCCTACAACTACTTTAGTTGGTCTTTTAACTATAAGATATTCTGTTGCCGACTCTTGCAGGAATTTTTTAAAGTTAGTTTGACCTTGTTCAACTTGGACATAAGTTGGAACGAGTTATACCCCCTAACCTCCAGTTGCTAACAAATGGAAATGATATCCATAAATCCCTCATATTGTGTAATACCATTAAAGAAACGAAAGGGAGCTCGTCTCACACTTAGTCAGTCTTAACATGTATAAGCATAAAGCAATGATCAAAAGTCAAGTTATCACCAAAATGCACCAATGATTGAGAAAAAACAATGAACCATGCTGGGTTTACCAAACACCTATCCAATTTCTTCCGAACTCTCATAGAGCCATGCTTGTTATTAGACCATGTAAAAACACGTCCTGTAGAACAAAGGTCAATCAATTCCACCCCATAGAAAAATTTAGTAAGTTTAATCGTATCTGCAATAGAATAAAGTTTACAACCCTCTGCCTCCCTCATTTTCAATATACAATTGAAATCACCTATAGTCACTTATGGTGCATCCATGGTACCATGTAACCGAGTTAAGCTTTGCCACAAGACATTACTTTGAAAAGACAAATTAGCCACATAAACTAAGGTAACCATAAAAGTCGTCGACTGACCTGCAAAATTACACTTGAGATGAAGATGCTGGGCACTCTCATCCTCCACAAAAATGTCTATCCAATCTATATTATAGCAACATATAATACGCCCATTAAAATAGGATTGGTGATTGGAGATACACCTCCACTGAGCACCCAAAAGATGAAAAATGTTCAAATGAGCTAAATCTCTAATTCTAGTTTCTAATAGACCCACCAAAATTGGTTTTTTCTCTAGAATTAGATCTCGAAGAACTGCCTGTTTGGAAGGGTTATTCAAACCCCTCGTATTCCATACTAGAACAGACATTTTGGGGATATCACCCCTTTTCTTTTCCTTTTACTTTTTTTCTTTCTAGCCCTCTTTTGACGTGCCACCACAGACGAAGAAGAAGGGGTATTATGAGGGGATTTCTGCGTTGATATATTTTAAGTCACGACATTTCCAAACTCTGTAGCCTCAGTCATCTCAGGGGCATCAACATCCTGCATGGTTAGACTCTCCTCTAAGTTAACTAGCAGCTGATCTGTTGGACACTCCACAACAGGGGTGGATTCCTCCGGGCTCTTTAATAGGTGTTTTAGGGCAGTTTATCTCCCCCGTATAAGCTCCGATCTTGGGGAAGGCTCCTCACTGAGGTTGGTGGTCACCAAATGTGGAGGATCTTTATTAGTTGGTACCATGTCCCCCTCCATGTTCTCCTTCAACTGCCCAAGAAGTTACACTGGTGGTGATTGACGATCCTTCTAGGACCCTTGCTAGACTAGTTTACTCACTAGAACCCCTTTTTTCAACTCCTTTAGTTTCTATAGATACGTTACCTTAATAGTTTTGTGGACCATGTCCCCTCCTTCACCCACGCTCAACACAGTCAAGGTATCTAGAAGTTATGTATCTGTAGAGATCTCAATGTAAACCTTTACAAAGCCCACTCTCTCTATTTTGGCAATTAGAGCATCCAAGGTTACTGATTTCCCCAAGGTGCTGGCCACATTGCTCAAACCATCAAGAGTCCATAGCTCCATAAGGAGATTATGGAATTGCACCCACATAGGAAATGTATCTATAGCTTTCTTGCCCTTCTCTACCCCAAGCCTCCAACGCTGTACAAAAATTAGCTAGTTATCAATATGCTATGGTCCTCGAGTCGCTATGTCCTACAAGTCATAATCTTTTCCGAATGTGAAGAGAAAGGTGTCATCTTCCCATAGTAGAACTCTCTACAATCCTTTCTGACTCTAATGAACTTTAGCTCAAGCATTGACAAAAGGAAAGGTCGATCGTTTACCCTAGAAAAACCCCAATAGAGCTGAAGACCATTTGGGAATACCATCATCAATAACACCCATAGGAGGGGAAATAATGTCATCCTTCCCCGCATCAGGTAAATGCTTTAGGACCACCGTAAGTGGAGAAGTGAACAGTCATTTCACCCAAGCCCCAACAGCCGTCGATTGTTTCTCTTTCTCGCCTAATGAAGGTCGGACATCCATAAGATAGGAATCAGTCGTCTACAACAAAATCCTACCCAACAGAGTAAGGAAATCCTCCTTGACTCTCGAAGATTCACTAATGTCCATCAAGATCTCAAACGGCCGAGGATGGCCTAGCTTAAGGAGGAGAAATGTAGCACCCCACTATCATAGACATATTCCCGAACACACTGAAGGTATTCGAGAATGTACTCTATAAGGGTGACGTGCTAGAACAGTCAAACAATCATACTCATTGCAAAATTTTGCGAACATCACATGCAATTTTAGAAAAGTAGTGATCATTTTTTGACCCATTATATTTAAAAACGTTCTTAGTCACAAGTTACAAATAATTAACACATCATCATATATATTCCCGTACTTATTTGGGCCCAATACAAAACATTTCCAGTCATGCAGTCATTACACTTTTTCAATTAGCATAAATGCTATACAATATTTTCAGAATACAATTTTAAAATACAAAAGAAAGCTGTAGACATATGTAGATACAAATGATCCCGACCTCTAACTCTTATCTAAATGCAGTGGTTAGATTCCAGTTGGCCTAACTGGGTATCTCCTCTGAGCCTGAAAAATATATTGCAAATTTTAGGGTGAGTTTTATGAACTCAGTGAGGGGACCATCCTCAATGGCTCACTCAATTCACATAACACATCAATTCATGTAATCACGTAATTCACATCATTTCACAAATCAACATGTTGAATCACATACACTTCATATTCGTTTAATTCATATTTCACATTCAGAAATCATTCAAACTATTTATTTCAATCATTTAAATCACACATATCAAATGTATATGCAATTCTCATGAGACTCACTTTCAATTGTTATTGTTGTGACCGAGTGCCTCTAACTGTCCCGTATTCATTGTGGATACTGAGTTCATTAATAAATGTCCCTTATCTATTGGGGATATAGGGCTCATTATACATAGTGAGCCAGAGGGTCTTACCACATTATAAGCTTTAAGCTCTTTTTCACTTTCTAAGCTTTAAGCTCTTTTTGGATGGCTACTTCGATCACAACAACCTTTATCTTTTCATGCATTCATGCAATCAAATGCATCACATTCACATATATTCAATCGAATGTTTGATTTCAATTTCATATTCACATTCACATTTATCATCGGATCGATTTCCAGCATTCAATAATAATGTTGAGTATCAATTATTCAGTCAAATTCACATACAAACTTCCGCTATATTATTCACGCATCAAACACCTCGGACATTCAATGTCCGGAATCAACACATTCATGTTCACATCACATAATAATACAATACAGAAATTTAAATAGAACAATCAATTAAGAGGAGACCATCTAGGTCGACTCACAGTACGCTCCAAATTAACATTTGCTTCCATTATCTGAAAACGTCTGGATGCGGACATTCTATCTTGTATATTAACATCATGTAATATACATATTGCACACACATGATTAATTGCACAATCACATAAACATTCAATTATACACATATGCATATGTGTAATGTATAATGCATGCTCAAATTGACTATTCCGGGTATGTTTCCTTAATCACATCTCTTGATCATTCAAACCTTATCATTTGTATGTTTCTAGATTATTCTTAGGTTTACACCTCAAGAACACTTGTTTATTCTAATATCATAAATCAATCACTCGTCATTTCTTTTCTTGCATTATATGCTCTCATAATATCCAATTCTCATTCACCTTTACTTAATACATATTACTTAACTCCTTTGAATCATAACTACAATCATATGAACATTTACATTCCCATTATACTCGTGCCTTTGGTACTTTGATATCAACAATTCATTCACTAAGTTATAACCTCCATTATCACCTTATACAGATCACACATCTAGTCACTTAATTCAAACATAATTTTAGGTTCAATTCAAGCTCCATTCACGCCTAAATTAAGTCCAAATGCATCATAGTTGAGTTCCTTATCCTTAATTGGTTCAACCATTATACAATCAAAACATTACCATGAAAAAGCACTGCCCACGATCATCACAGAAACTAATCTCCCATTCTTCTTGCAATTTTCCAGTTTTTCTCAGGATATATTTTCAGGTCAGTTTTGTATGACCATTATGACCTAGAAAATGAGGTATTTAGGCAACACTTTCTTCTAAAAAAATGTTCCTATATGTCTTAAGTTTTGAATGACATAAAATTTATGCAGTTTGGTTTAGCATTCTGTGAGTTATACCCAAAATAATAAAGATTGTTCTCAAATGCCGACAGCACTCAGTACTCAACTTCAAGACAAATTTCAAAACCTATAGGGACAGAATTCAAATTCAATTCCTCATGAAAATTTTATCCATATGTCTCTAGTTTAATATAAAATTAAAATCATTTCATTTGGATATCTACAAATCAAGTTATGACTAAAATATAGATGTATGTTCATTAGAAATACGACATCTAACATATTCTAGCCATTCTCTTGCATTCCCAAGATCGTGGGTTATGCAAATCCAAAACTCCCATTAGTTATCTTCCAATTTTTCCACCTTTTTAACTCTTATATGTTACAACCAAGAAATATTATGCTTACTCTATCATTTATACTTTATTTCATCATCAAAATCACTTCAATTCCATTTCAAAGACTTCCATCAAACAAACCATACATTATTGTTCATAAATCATACAAAAACAAGATATAAACACATTATTTCTTTATGATCATTTTATCACCAACTATCATCGTATATGCTTCTATTTAGACAACCTATGAAGAACAAAGTTTAACTTACATGTTTAGCTCCAAATCTTCTTTAAATCGCCAATTAACCCTAGCCTTCAAGCGTCATATGATTATTATCATTCAAGGTGGAAGGGTTAGGTCTTCTGTGACAAAAGAAGAAAACAACAAGAATCTTGAAGAAAAAATTGGGAAAAAAGCAACATTGATGAGGGTTGTGAAACAAAATTATGGAAAAGAAGAAATGAAGAAGATGAAGAAGAGAAGCATTTACGAAAGAATGAGAAAATAACAAGTGAAGGACAACAAAACATTGGTCTTTCATTTGAAATAATAATGTGGGATGAGTAGAGTGGTGGTGACACTTGTCACTGCCACTTGTGACCTCCCTACGGTTCCATTTGGGCCTCTTTTAATAACTAGTCTATTTGTCTCTAATTTTTACTCCAATTCTCTCCCAATTTTCTATGACATTTGTCAATAAATCTTAATGTCATTTATCAATAATTTCCACTATAATTTGACACTTATTTATACTACCATTTATCAATTGTTCTACCACTTGACATGTTTCCTAATCCAAAAATACTCATAATTACCAGAAGTTTCCCATATTTCACCAAAAATTCTAAATCACTAATTATACACACCTACCCAATTTTTAAGACACATAATCCATAGTTCACATTATAATCACATTAAATATCAACTATACTCGGAAAATGTCAAATGAGTGCATGTACAGTCATTGAAATGTGTGCAAAACAATCAAATTCTTGTGTGTGTATACTAATATTATGCATAAATATGAAACGCAATTTTTCTAACCTCTCATTGCTATTTCTCATTTACATAAATCTAGGGTTCTAACCTTTATTATGGAAACAGGATGTTACAGAAAATTTGGGTGAAGTTTAAAATAGAGGGCAGGAAAGAAAAGTCAGTACGAAATGGGGCAGAAGGGTTGAACAGAAGGGTGAAAAGTTAGAGAGAAGGCAGAGCACTAAAATATAACATTGTTTAGGTATAAGTTTCTGTACGGTCGTTTCTATAGGTTTTATGGTGAATTCACCATCTCCGTCATTTTTCGAACACACAAAAGTACAGTGTCTTGCCTCGGAACTAGTGTGGCCAAACCGCCACCGTAGCCTCGTTGACAACCGAATTTATATACAACATGCCTTTAACCTCCATACTGTTTATGTTCTCTCCTCAGCTTTGTTTGAATATTCCTTTTGATCTCTAATTTCTAAATATCCATCTGCTTGTATCACGACAACATCTCCTATGCACATTCAACCATCTCCCTCTTACAAGTAGGTGTTGCTTCGATGTCTTTAAACCTAACATAAGATAGTAGCCTCTTATTACAATATCATTCCGGTATTAGGATCCACCATATCGACCTTGCCATAAGCTTGGTCTTAACTTCTTATCTTGCTCGCTCTACATCAACCAATTTGTCCCATTTTGGGTGCCTTGCACATGAGCAACAATGTCGGCCGCCTCTGTAAAGCCTCAATCATGGCTCACTATAAACCCCAATGACTCTATTTTAAAAAGTATTGGTGCTGGTGATAGAGTTCCTCCAGTTAAGACGTGCCCTTGGTGTTCAAACAGTACTTCGATGGGAAAGTTTGATAGCATTTTGAGCAACATCGGTGCTTCGTACATGTGAGTGACACAATGTCTTTTGATCAGAGCAAATATTTTCGGTATGTTGAATAGACTTACGCAAATATTGGTACCACCAATAGCTACCATAGCCCACATTCTAGTCTAACGATTAAAAACATATCAAATATAATTAACAATTGAATAAAATTTTAAAAAAGATTAAATTTGTTAATAAAATAATAAAATAATGAAAGTTAATAAATTTTATCATCTTATAGTTATTTATAAAAAAACCTTAACATGGAGTTTATTCTAAATATAAATTTTAAATATGAAGTTTATTTAAAATATAATTCTAAAATATCGAGTTTATTCTAAATACAACTTTTAAATATGAAGTTTATTTAAAATATAATTATATAATATAAAATTTATTTGACATATAATGACTCTAGACATGAATTCTTGGTTATTTTCAATATAAATCTATGAGTCTTTATGCCTCATTAGTCACCTCCACTAAGCAGATAGTTGACCTCAAGATATGAACATAATGTATATAAGCTTACAATTAGACAAATAAAGTAAAACATCTATAATATTGAATATAAGATTGATGTTACCCATCCACAAAGGTAATTGAACGATATAAACATTGTCATTGATCTTTCTTATGATATTGAATGATCCATTCTTACTTTTAATTTATAATGTTTCCTAATAATTTTATTCTTGCTTAAGAGCACCATAGCCTCATCTCCAACTTTAAACACTTGAGCTCTTCCATGTTGGTCAACATTAGTCTTACACACTGCATTGATATTTTCAAGCTTCTCTTTCACCTTCACTTGAACTTCTTATGCCACTTTGATTGAATTCTTAGCACTCAAATAAAAATTAGTATCTTTACGCAATTTAATAAGATTAAGAGTGTGATTAGATACCTTAGTATGAATCACAGAAAATGGAAAGTGATCAATGGAATGATGGATAACATTGTTATAGACGAATTCAACTTGGACAATGAGAAATCTTAATTCTTTGACTTGTCCCGACATATGCATCTCACTAAATTACCCAATATTTTATTTATCACTTCTATTTGGCCATCAATTTTTCGATGAGCAATGTTGTCATATTTAAAAGAAGAATTAAACACATCCTAAAAAGTTCTCCAAAAATGACTCAGGAACTTAGTATCATGATCATCTATAATGGATTTGGGATTACTGTGGAGTCTCACCACATCTCTAAAGAGTAGTTTTATAATTAAAGTAGCATCTATCATCTTCTTATATCGTAGAAAATGTGCTATCTTTGA
Source organism: Erythroxylum domingense (assembly GCA_025594535.1). Taxonomy (NCBI): domain Eukaryota; kingdom Viridiplantae; phylum Streptophyta; class Magnoliopsida; order Malpighiales; family Erythroxylaceae; genus Erythroxylum; species Erythroxylum domingense. Next base: position 22,710,242 of record JANQBM010000009.1, on the reverse strand, counting down.
AAGTTTTTCAATAATAATAATAACATAATTTATTTCTCTTTGAGTTTTTGGCAATCTTAATATAAAGTCCATAGAAAATCCCTTCCAAATATTAGGAACAAGTAATGATATATAGAAACAAATATTTAAAGCATGTTCCTTGTAAGTTTGATAAGTTTGGAACCTTGAACCAATGAAAACCACATATTTCCTTAGTTTAAGCTAAAGCATTTCTCAAGAATTTTATCCCTACTAAGATGACCAACTAATCCCCTATGATACAGGTCTCTAGTCACCTTTTTCGTTAGTGACATACATGGAAGGCAAAGTTGATTACCCTTTGTAAGGTACCAATCATGAGCATAATAATCCTCATGTGAATTTTTTAATCAAATTTTTTGCTACATATCCTTGAACTCAGCATAATCTACATATAATTCTTTTAAATGATCAAACCAATTGATTTTCATACTTTAAAGTCTTAATCATAACCACCCTTCTACTCAATGTATCGACTACTCTATTACTTTTTTCTACCTTATGAACAAGTTTATACGAAAATTTATCAACAAACGCTAATCAACTAGCATGCATTTTAGTTCTTAACTATTTTTATGCTTCTAAAATATTTCAAGGCTTGATGATTGCTATAGAGAATAAATTCCTTTCTAATCAAATAATGTTCATCTGTTTTCAATGCCTTTATAATAACATATAGTTTTTAAAACTTTTTTATTATAGGTAGCCCATTTTTGTCTAACATCACTCAAATTTTTCCTAAAGTAAGCTACTAGACTCTTTTCCTAGGACAAAACAACCCTGACTATAACTCCACCTCAAATAATTTGTAAAAAAATAGGTAAGATTAAAACATAAATCATACATAATTTTTCTTTAATAAAAGAAAAACTTTTTTCTTATTCCCTCTCCCTTTTAAATTTACCGCTTTTCAAGCACTCAATTTTAGGAGTCACAATGTTACTAAAGCTTCTGATAAACCTTGCATATAATTTTGTTAACCCACAAAAACTTCTCACATTCCCAACATTCTTACGTGCAAGTTATTCCCTTATAACTTTTATTTTATATTCATCCACCCTATTACATTTTTCCCACAACGCATTCAATAAATAACAAACTTCAGTCATAAACATGCACTTTTTTGATTTATAATACAATTTATTATCCCTTAATGCCTCAAACACCCTTCTAAAATTCTCAATGTGCTCATCAATAAATTTGCTACATATAAAGATGTCATTAAAGTAAACCACAATAAATTTTTCTATAAAAGGTCATAGAACTTAATTCATAAGTGCATAAAGGTATTTAATACATTGGTCAACCTGAATGGTATAACTAACCATTCATATAATCTATTCCTTATCTTGAATACAATTTTTCATTCATCTTTATGCCTTGTCCTTATTTGTTGATATCTGCATCTAAGGTTAATTTTGGAAAAAATAACTATTCCACTCAATTGATCCAACATATCATCTAACTTTTGAATAGGAAACTTGTACTTAAGTAATTTTATTTATTGTTTTACTATCAACATATATCCTTCAACTACCATCTTTCTTTGGCGTAAGCAAAGCAATAGCTTACGAACTTATGCTCTCCCTAATATTACCCTTCTTAATTAATTTTTCTACCTTCTCCTTCAATATCTCATTGTCTTTTGGACTCATATGATCGTATGGTATGTTATATAAACTAGCCCTAGAAATATGAGTTAATAGGATGCTAGATATCATTCATATGAGGCAATTTATTGGGTAAATCATCAAGAACTACATCCCTAAACTCCTATAAAATAGGTAATATTTCCAAAAAAAATTTATCTTTTTAGTTTTCTCTCATCTCTTCCCCTTCCTCATTCCTTTTATCTTAATCATATATTTTTCTTTATTATTTTCTACTTGTAATAAGGATTTTTAATTTTCTAGTAAGTTTCACAAACTTTTTTCTACCTATAGATAGTAAGGTATATTTCATCCCATCTTTCATAAATTGATAAATATTTTTCCTACTTGAATATATTGCATTAAAATTATATTGCCATGGTTTACCAAAAAATATTTAGCATGTATCCATATCAATAACATCATAATAATGCTCATCATAATATTTATCAATTAAGAATGGTACCTTACAGTGTTTGTTCACATAGATTTCTTCAACTTCATTAATATATCCAATGTTATAAGGTTTAGGATATGGATCAGTACGTAACTTCAATTTCTTCCTTACTATAATTAATTCACATAAGCTCCCTTGTACCATACACTTATGCAAAAAAGTTTATGATTTTGCAAATCATCCTTGCTTCTTATGAAATATTATTATTATTCTAATCATTCCTACGAAAGAATCATCATCATCTTCCTCCCGTTTCTCCTAATCATCTCCTTTAGGTGCATATATTTCCTCCTCATTATCATCTTCATATTGCTCCACTATATTTACCTATTTCTTCTTTAGACAGTTATTAGAATTATGGCCTACTTCATTGCATATACAACACTTATTTTGGGTGGACTTCACATAAAGATTGGTAGATTCTTAAGATGTTAGAGTTTCCATTATTGAACTTTCTCAATTAGTGTTTATTTTTCCACCACTATCACATGTAGGGCCTGCATTTACCACCTCTTTTCCTTTCTCAAAAAAAACTTTTTCATTCCTATACCACTTAAACTCCCTCGACTATAGATTCTGCATTCATAACTAAATTCTAAGCATTTTGAAATATTAGCACCATCTGGATCCCAATCTTATCCATTATACTTTGCTTCAACCTCGTAAATACCTTATATCTTATCAAGATTAGGTTTCCCTTAAAAAACTTTGTATTATATTCGTGAATACTTATATTTCCTTAGTTTCATTGTTTGTAAGCATTAAAGATATAACATTTATAATTTGTCAGCAGAAATCTCCCACTTAATAATTTTTTCATCCTCCTCTATAAAGAAATGAGATTTTTACCCTTTCTTTTCTTAGCCTTGGTTTGGGGGAGCGGTGGCGGTTGATAACCTGCTGAAATAACTTGCTGAAATGATAAGTACTTATTTTCAATAAGTACTTATGTGTTTGGGGTTGCTGTTTTGGTAATTGCTGAAACGTGAAAATAGGTGTTTGGCAAGTGCGGTTGCGGTTGCTGAAAAAAAATAAAATGATTAAAAAACCCATTGATTTAATAAAATATTAATTATTGTATAAATAATTAAAAATATATTATTAGTCATATAAATTTAAAATTATAAATAATAAAATATTAA
>JANQBM010000009.1:22630882-22643166 GCA_025594535.1 Erythroxylum domingense | reverse complement strand
TGAATAAATATATATGGATATATTTATTAGGCTAGAGTAAATTAAGTTGTCGGGCTTTTATTATATGAGATGTAATGAACCGAAACTTATTAGGCTTTAATGGGATTAGGTCTTCTCTATAAATAGAGAAACTTAGGTCTCATAAGTAGTGATTTGATCAAAACCCTAGCCACCATCGGAGAGAAGTTGCGGCATTCGGAAAGAGTTTCAGGACGTGCTAGCACACGATAGTCGCAGCCCAGATCGTGCATACTCGTGTGGATACCGGTAGAGGACATTCACGTGTGGCAGTGTCTACGAATCCGAAAAACAACCACCAAATTCGTATCAAAAAGGTATTTTTGCGCATCCTATATGTTTTTGGTTATACATCGTGTTGTGTTATGGTCTCTTCCGCAGCGTATTGTGAATACTCGAGAAATACGCGATCCAACATATTCTCCTTAGACAACTCACTTATTAAGATCCTTTGGTGGGAAAGGAAAAGAAAAATTAGATAGCAAACCTTTTACTTTCTTCGGCTATTTGAAAAAAAAAACAAAAGAAAATTGAGCCTCTCTTTTTCTATGGCCGAATGTGTGGAGAGCTTGGGAGAGACCACTTCTTACATCTGCATTTTTTTATCAAAGCTAAAAATGAAATGTACAAAAATCGAAATCACTAACTCTTGGATAGTTTTTTGAGAGAATGAAGAGACAAATGGAGAGCTTCTGAAAACATTAACTTGCATGGCTGCATGTACGTTCATGTGTCCAACACTTGAACGCAAATGAATATGTGTCCAAAACTTGGATGTTTTCTTCTATCACAATGTATTCATGAGAGATGTTTAAAAGCCATGCATGTTTACATACTAAAAACCATCTATCAAAACCATTGAATGTTGAAGCGCATTATCAACCCACTCATTCATTCTTTATTGATAATGGAGAGCAAAACCAATGCATTCTTTCTGCACATGGACGTTCTCATCATTTAAGGTGTTTATGTTTAAGGTGCTTTAAAAACTAGCCACCAACACCATTCAATGAAAAGTATAACAACGTACTCTTTCATTCTTTAACCAAGAATGTAAAAGAGTCCCACCTTTCATTCTTTAATTAATAACAATGTGTGTGTCTCGTCCACTACGACACTTGTATTCTTTAATAACAAGCGTAACCAAATGTTTTGATTTATGGTTTTTAAAACCAACCAACAAAACATTCCTTAATAATAGGCATGACCGAATCCTACGTCTTTGTAGGATTTGGTTTTGCTCATTATTAATTTTTCTAAAATTTAATTTAATTAATCTAATGAATTAAATCAAAATCCAGCCCAATATTAAATATTCCTTTGGACTTATAATTAACAATTAATTAGTGTAGGCCCAACATTTAATTATAGGCTTAAAACCAATTTAATTAACTCTTAATTAAATTGTTCCGGTCTTATTAGCCCAAATCCAATTCGTTCATTTCTCTCCAAACTGTCTCATTTTCTTTCCGATAACCTTCGATTATTTTTCTTACTTTCTTTTATAACCTTCCCAGAAGCCAAATGGGGAATCTAATTAGACTTAAATAATTCAAGCTCCAATAAGCCCGGAATTAATTTAATTCTCATTAGAATTAATTCCGACACATTAACCAAATGTCATTCCACTAAAGACACTTGACTGAACTCTTGAATTACTTAAAATTATGAGAAAATGATGTTCAATCGCAAACTCTATCATGAACCATATTATAGCCATTCGCACAATAAATGGTAAAATTGTCATTTTCCCCTTATGTTGGTTTTATCTTCTAGATCTCCCGTTTCACACTACGTGGTGATTAACACACAAGATCTAATCTTGGTGTTAAGACTTGATGGCTAGCTAGTCCATCAAACTACTAGCATCACTTTAATCACCAATCTCCTTAAAACATCTAAAAGGGATGATATCACTATAAACTCTTTATTTGAGTGAATGTTCCTTGATGCAAGTTTTAATTAATAACTCCAACATGCGGACACTAGAATGATACCCTGTAAAAATCCATTCCGATAATATCAAGAATTATAACGAAACACACATGAGTTCACCACTCATCAAGAATGTGGTTCGTAATAAACAAATGTTAAGGTGTATGTTTTAAGATTAAAGTAATGACCTACTTTATTTTTAAAAAAACATACACGATTCCAAATTCATTAAATAGTGCCATTACTGAAAGTCAACTACTATCATGATTTGAAACTCATAATTCCCTTGAAGTAAACTCCTTTACTTATACGGAGGTAAACTGCAACACTACAGTATAAACCATAATCAAGCGACCAACTTGATTATTCGACTGTGAATCAATTAATTTAGATTTTAATAATATACATGTTTCCTATGCATCTTTATGTGTATGTATATTACTTACAAAAGAATCTTGGTATCTTATGACTAGTTATATAACGCTCAAACAAAAAAAAACAAACTCTTTTGTTTTTATTAATAATAAATATTTTCATTACAATATTGTAACTGGAAGAAAATTAAGTTATATGTAAAGACATTTGCTTTCCAGGGCACTATATTTACATAAACCTAACAATTTCCCACTTGCCCTAAAGCAAGTTTGATGTATCCCTCATTCCTATTCCAAGATTGGACTGAAATCTGCTTACCAGTCCCACTGCGTAACAGATATCCAGTCTAGTGCAAAGCATAGCATACATTAAACTTCCAACTGTCGAAGCATATGGAATGTTGCTCATGTGTTCGAGCTCTTGTTGGGTCTTAGATGTTTGCTCCTTTGAAAGTTTGATTCCATGTCTAGTAGGTGTGAAACCCCTCTTAGAATCCTACATGGCAAACTTATTGAGCATGTTCTCAATGTATGTCAGTTGAGACTAGGCTATCTAGTTGTTCTTACGATTCCTTATAAGCTTGATCCTTAGAACATAGCTAGCCTCTCCTAAATCCTTCATTGAGAACTATTCGTTCAGCCATCCCTTGACCATAGATAACATTCCTACATCATTCCCAATGAGCAGAATGTCATCGACATACAGAATTAGGAAAGTAACCTTGCCTTCTTGTATCCTTTTATAGACACATGGGGCATCTAGGTTTTGTATGAACGTATAGGTTTTGATAGCCTTATCAAACCTAATGTTCTAAGACCTAGATGCTTGTTTAACTCTATAAATGGACCTTTGCAATTTGCACACCTTATGCTCATTACCTGGCTTAACAAATCCTTCTGGTTGGGCCATATAAATGGTCTCCTCAAGATCCCTATTAAAAAATGCAGTTTTGATGTTTATTTTCCATATTTATAATCAAAATAGGCTGCTATGGTCAAAAGAGTTTTGATGGACTTAAGCATGGCAACCAAAGAAAAATTCTCCTCATAGTCTATACCCTATTTTTGAGTATATCCATTAGCTATCAATCTTGCTTTAAAGGTTTCTACCTTTCCGTTTGATCCTTTCTTCCTTTTAAAGATCCATTTAAACCCTATGGCTTTTACACCTGGTGGTAGATCTACAAGGATCTAGACTTCATTGGTGTACATGGAATCTATTTCTGATTCCATTGCCTTGAGCCATTTTTTTACATCAACGTCATTAATAGTTTATGTATAAGTAAAGGAATCTGTTATTTCTTGGTATGAGATGGAAATTATGCCTTCTCCTAGACCTAGATATCTGTCCAGTTGTCTCACAACCCTCCCACTATGTGTAGGCTCTACTTGATGTTCATACTGCTCTTCTGATTCAAATCTTGAATCCATTTTGACATCTTATTCCTCTATATTCGAAGCAACTATTGTTTTGGATGAAATAATTAACTCCTTTAGTACTACTTCACTTCTTCCTTTGTGATTTCTCACAAATTCTTCCTCCAAGAAGGTTGCATTTGTTGATACATATACTTTCCTATCCTAAGGACTGCAAAAATACTACCCTCGAGTACCCATAAGATATCCTTCAAACAAATATACTTCTAACCTTGGTTCCATCTTTGTGGATTCAGGTTTTAGAACATGGGCTAGATAGCCCCAAGTCCTCAAGTACCATAATGAAGGCACTTATCCAGTCCACAACTCCCTAGGTGTTTTAGGCATCGATTTGGATGGAGAAAAGTTAAGAAGATAAGTTTTCGTTTGTATGGCATATCCCCGGAACGATTCTAAAAGGCTAACGTAGGACATCATTGATCTTATCATTTCCAATAGAGTCCTATTCTTTCTTTCAGCTACACCATTTTGTTCAGGTGTTCAAGGAGTCGACAAGTTGGAAACAATTCCATTTTTAATTAGGAATTATTGGAACTCTCCAGATAAGTACTCACCACCTCGATCCGATTGAAGTTATTTTAATGGCTTGCCAAGCTGCTTCTCAGCTTCAGCTGTGGATTCTTTGAACCTTTTAAAGGATTCATTTCAAATACAGATAGTTATGTCTACAACAATCATCTATAAAGGTTATAAAGTATTCATAACCTCCTCTAGCTTGTATGTTCATAGGACCACACACATCAACGTGTACCAAGTTCAATGTAGATTCAGATCTATTTCCTTTAGAAGGAAATGAGGCCTTGGTATTCTTTCTTTCAATACAAGACTCGTAGGTAGGTAATAGACCATTGTCCAAGCTCGTAAGGATCCCATCCTTCACTAACCTGTCAAGTCTTTTTAGATTGACATGACCCATCTATAAGTGCCACAGATATTTTGAATTAATGCTAGTCATTGGATTTTCTTAGTTTTATTAATACCATAACGTTTAGTGAGCCAATCTTACGTTCTATAAAGAACAATCCTTGTTTAATTACTGCATTACAAATAAAATCCTTATTCTCATATATTGAAACAATATTTTCAAAATATAAGGAATAATTATATTTTATTAAACAAAAAACAGAAATCATGTTCCTTATAACCATTGGGATGTAATATACATCCTCCAAATATAACCTATGACCACTAGGAAAGTCTAAGATAGCTATTCCTATTGCTTCTTCCTAAACGTAGGATCCATCCGCTATCTTGACTTGAAACTAGCCTTTAGGCAGTCTTTTCCTTTGCTGAAACCCCTGCATAGAATTACAAACATGGTCAGTGGCTCCTGAATCTAATATCCAAGAACCAGATGAATCTTCCACATTTCTAGTTCCTAACAAACTTAGGAAACCCATACCTTGTTTGTTCTTTAAGGTCTCAAGGTAGACTGCATAATAATTCCTCTTCCAGTGGCCCTTCTCACCACAATAGAAACACTTTCCCTTGGTGTCCTCTTTGGCCTTCTTTTTAATGGGTTGGGCCTTGACCCCTGTTTGGGCCTTCCCTTTCTTTGCATCCTTCTTTTTTTGTTTGCTCTTACGCTTAGGCTTAGATGAAGATGCCACATGAGCCTCTGGCCTATTGGCCTTGATATTTAATATCTCCTCCGTATTCTGGAGGGTATTCATTAACTCACTCAAGGTGTAATTCTTGGTGTTGAGCTCATAGTTCAACTTAATTTGCTAAAATGAAGAGTTTAAGCTGTTGATGATCATGATCATCTACGTTTCCGCATCCATTTCCGCCCCAAGCAACTCAACCTCAGTAACTGCAGAGATTACCTTAAGCATGTAATCCCCAACAGGTTCACTAGGCTTTTGACTGAGATTGTGAAAGGTTTGGATAGCTTTCACCCTAGCAAACTTGGTCCTCACGCTAAACATCTCATTTAGGTGATGGACCATTATTCCGACATTTTGCATGCCTGCAAGCTGCTTTTACAACATAGCACTGACATAAGCAAATATATAGCACTTGACAGTCTTATCAGCATTCTGCCATCACTCATATTGCTGGACTTGCTCAGGAGTTGATTTGTGACCCAGAGGTGCAGGCTCATTGTCTGTTAATACCTATGAAATTCGTTCATATTGGAGAACAATGTCAAGGTTACGTCTTCATTCATTAAAATTTTCTCCATTTTCCAATTTGTTATTAGTCAAGAGCATTGTGAGTGTATTCATATTGTGATAATTATGTCTGAAAATATAAATTATTAAAGAATGATCATACTAGTAAAAAATATTAGAACTTTGTATAAAATCATGATGCATGTATATATGATGATAGATTTAACAAAACTTAAAAATCAAATCTTTATACGACGGTTATTTTTCTAATCTATATTGGACTAAGTGACGGTGGACCATCTTATCCTTTAAAAGAAAAACTAGGACCCTCCCACTCAAAAAGCTGCCAAGCATCTTCATGCCTAACTCTTTGAGAAGTGCCATAATTCGGTTCATGCATTTAGCAACAAAGCTACGATGGGCAGATTATTGATAAACCATGTTGAGTGTACAACCATTTGATTTATGCACTAAAGGTACTTGCAAACCATGCCTCGATGAGAGGTCACATTTGCTACCAATGAGTAGACTTATCCTTTAGGAGACCTAAACTATACAAGATCTAGGATTCATGTCCTCCGGTGGAGAGTAACACTTCACCATATGCAAATGGGCCATCTTATGGAGATCGTGGACTCTCACATGAGCATCCTCTCCCACTCAATCTTTTTCTGTCTTTAAGTTTTAATAATTACCATCTCATCTAGATGTAATTTATTAACCATCCTATATTGTTTCATTATTTATCTCATACATAATGAATGCATGGCAAAACCTTGGGTTGGCAATTTTTCTAAATGGCATACATTCATATAATATCGCATATTATTATCATCCATTCACCTCATGAATTAAAAAGTTATTTTTGGTTGTCCATCCTAGAAAAATAAAAGAAAATTACAAGGCCCAAAAAAAACTTCATGGTCTTGGATCTTCTGCTTTAAACTCTTCGCTCGCATGACCCGACCCATTCTGTGAAAACTAATTAATGACATTTTTTATTTTATTAAGTCTAATTTGTAAAAAGTAAAACAAAAATTCTAGCACTTGAAAAAAATCAAGAATTAATAGAATTTAATAAAAATAAAAATTTCCATTAACATAAAATAAAACCCGAAAACATTTACCTACTTTTCTTCAATCCATGATGGCTCCGTCTTTAAAATTATAGAATTTTTATTTTAAAAAATAATGAAAACAGAAAAAATAAGTCAAGGAGGAAACATGGCGATGATAGGCCACCCTCCTTGTTACAAACCAATCGAAGAAAACTTACAGGTAAATTGATTTTCTATGGAAAACCAAAATAGTAAACCAAAAGAAACACAGTATATAATTTTATCACATAAAAAATTGCAGCATACATAATGTAATATAATTGCCAACCCATGCCACATATAGGAACTGAATCATACATAATAAAACTAGCTCTGATACCAGTTGTTGGATTGAAAAAAAACATACTTGGTTTGGCTAAATGGTAGATTTCAAAAAAAAATTTCAAAGTAAAAAAAATAGTGGAAGCATAAACACTAGATCAACATGCTTTAATCCATACATGATACGGTATAAAAAAATAAATATAATAAGAACAAGATCAAAATTTTTACTGACTCCTTGCTGTAGTTGACTCCTCGTTGTTGTGTCCTTAACCAATCTGATCTACCACTTATTCTCCTTGGACAACATGGTTATCAAGATCCTTTGGTGGGAAAAGAGAAGAAAAAGGAAAGATAGCAAATCTTTTGTTTTGTTCGGCGGGTTGGTGGTGTAAAAATGAGACCTTCTCATTTGCTATAGCTCATGGGTTTGGAGAGCTTAGAGAGAACCACGAAAAACGCAACCTTAATTCTTTTATAATAAGAATGCTAAAGAACCATGCATTTTTCTATACTATCATCGAAACAATGGAATGGGAGGGTTGTTTGTTAGCCTTTGGCTAGTTTTGAGAAAAGAGAAGAGTAAAAAAAAAACTCATGTTACTCTTTACCCAAAAAAAACTTAAAAACTCCTGCCTTTCCCATGCAACACATGAATGTTATCTTCTCATAACGTTTTCATTGTTGTAATGATAAAAAGCATGTTGGAAAGGCGAAAACGCACTCACTCATTCAGTTAAGAAAATGAAAAGAGCTATGTATGTTTTGCATCTTTTAAAAAAACAAGCAACCATTAAACCCATTGTTTAATGAAAAACATTACCGAATCCAACTATTCAATTTTGCTCCTTTTGTCCTTTTTTTATAATTTTAATTTTAATTCAATTAATCTAATTAATTAAATCAAAATCTAGCCCAATATTAAATATTCCTTTGGGATTATAATTAAAAATTAATTAGTATAAGCCCAACATTTAATTATAAGCTTAAGACTCAATTTAATTAACTCTTAATTAAATTGTTATGTCTTTTTGGCCTGAATCCAATTCGTCCATTTCTCTCCAATCTATCTCATTTTCTTTCCGATAACCTCCGTTTGTTTTTCTTACCTTCTTTGATAACATTCCTAGAAGCTAACTGGGGAATCTAATTGGACTTAAATAATTCAATCTCCAATAAGCCCGAAATTAATTTAATCTCATTAGAATTAATTTTGACTTATTAACCAAATATCATTCCACTAAAGACAATTGGCTGCACTCTTGAATTACTTAAAATTATGAGAAAAATGATATCTAATCGCAAACTCTATCATGAACCATATTATAGCCATCCGCACAATAAAGGATTAAATTATCATTTTCCCTTCATGTTGGTTTTATCTTCTAGATCTCTCGTTTCACTCTACATGATGATTAACACACAATATCTAATATTGGTGTTAAGACTTGATGGGTAGCTAGTCCATCAAACTACTGACGCCAGTTTAATCACCAATCTCCGTAAAACATCTAGAAGTGATGATATCACTATAAACTCTTTATTTGAGTAAATGTTCCTTGATGCAAGTTTCAATTAATAATTCTAACATCAGACACTAGATTGATACCTTGTAAAAATCCATTTTGATCATATCAAGAATTATAATGGAACACACATGAGTTCACCAATCATCAAGATTGTGGTTTGTAATAATCGAATGATAAGGTGTATGTTTTAAGATTAGAGTAACAACCTGCTTTATTCTTTAAAAAACATAATGGATCCCAGATTTATTTAATAGTGCCATTACCGATACTCAACTACTATCATGATTTGAAACTCATCAATCCCTTTAAGTAAACTCTTTTACTTGCACGGAGGGAAATTGCAACGCTACATTCTAAACTATAATCAAGCGACCAACTTGACTATTCGATTGTGAATCAATTAATTTATATTTTAATAATATACATGTTTCCCATACATCTCCATGTATATGTATATTACCTATAAAAGAATCTGGGTATCTTATGACTAATTATATAATGCTCAGACAAAAAAAAAACCAAACTCTTTTGTTTTTATTAATAATAAATATTTTCATTACAATATTATAACTGGAAGAAAATTAAGTTATATGTAAATACATTTTATTTCCAGGGCACTATATTTACATAAACCTATTTCCAGGGCACTATATTTACATAAACTTAACACTTTAGTTATATGCACTTTTTCTCCATAATTAAAACAAGCTCCAGTCAGCCTATAGCACTCCCCCTTATGGAATTTTCCATAATAGTCACATTTGGGAATGGATGACTTATCCCCCTTTCCTCTTCTACTATCTCCAACAGTTAAGGCTTGATGAGAAATGGTTCTTGTCAGTTTGGGCCTGCTTGCACCACTGCTCTTTTCCTTAGACTGTATGGTGAAAGTCTTAGCACTCCTTTCTGGTATAGGAGCACTGCTACTACGTCCCCTTCTGAACTTTCTCTTCCTTTCCTTTTTCTGTTTACTGCGCTCTTTATATTCTCCACATTCTCAACCCTTAACACAGCTTCTACCAGCTGTTGAAAGTCACATAAATTTTGTGCTTCCACTTTTTCTTTTATGTCTAAATGCAATCCTGCTTCAAACCTACGACACTTAGCTGTTTCGCTCATCATCATCTCAGCTGCATATCTAGATAGTTATATTAATTTACGCTCATATTCGCTCACCGTAATCTCCCTTTTGGGTGAGATTCAGAAACTCCCTTTGCTTCTATTAGATATACACCTCAGAAAAATATTTCTTCCTATAAACAACTAGGAAGTCCTTCCACGTTAACACTAGTGGTTTTATCTGACTCCCTGATACACTCTCCTACTAATACAGGGCATCTCCCTATAGCAGCTTGCAGCATATACAACCTTTTCATCATCCTCATAGTACATCTATTCCAATATTCTTTCTGTCTTCCTCAATCATGTTTTAGCTTCTTCTGGATCAGTTGTCCCATAAAAATCCACTGCCCCATACTTCCTCAACTTATCAAATTTCTTCCCTTTCCTAACTGGGGCAAAGGTAGAAATTTGTGGCATCTAACCTATGGCTTGGACAAAAGCCCGAGTAAAGGCTTGGAACAATCTAGGATCTAAGGGATTAGGCACTTGCTCTTGAGGAAGAGGTGACTCCAGCGTTTGTGGTCAAAAGGGCTCACTATCTGTCACAACACGGAACCATATCGGGCACATGACTGCCACATACTTAAGTTAAGGATACATCATAGTACCATTTACCCTACTATCCAAGGCTAACTGTACATTCTTTTAAACAGAAATAAATAAATAAATAAATAAAAATCGGGCAGCACAACGACTGTACTTTGAAAATACCAAAACTTAATTGCAACACCTGTGAATCAATTTAAAACACACTTCTATATTCACATTAAAACTCAACCATAACTTATGGGCTTTTAAGTCCACTCAAGAGCAATCTTAACAATAGTACATAAGTTTCATTTACAAACCAAAAGATAGTTAAGTGTCAATTTACACAATCATCAAATGTGTCTACATACTCATGAACCACTAAAAAATAAAAGAAAAAAACAGAGACTACCCACAGGAAGTATTGCCCCGAAAATGTCAAAAGACTACACGATCCACCCAAAACTTCAAGTTCACCAAATTAACCTGCATGGTTAGAAAGTGGTAGGGGTTATGCTATGTACTTAGTGAACAAGAAAAACATATATTGCAAATAAAACTCGGTACATACGAAGATAGTCAAGATAACCTGAGGATAGGTTTTTCACACATCTAACATGCACACAACCACTCATGAAATGAAGATACATGACATAGAAACACATAGGCCTAGTCTATAACTTAATACATACTAGGTAGGAATCACATAGGCCTAGCCTATTAATCACTCGTCCAGTGAACCTAGGTTCCAGTTCTAGTACACAAGGGCTGGAAAACAGTCATGTGTATAAATCAAATCTCATCCAGAAGCCAAAACTTAGAATTTGTCAAATAGTTATGTGTGTCGCCACTATTCAATCAAACTAGTGTGCACACCCAACAATTCCCAGTGTTGGTTTGACTTTCATTTGTGGTGAATCCAAACTACAATCAACAAGAGCGTCATGACCCTAGGTAATGACCTCGTCGGTAACCAAACCTCTAGGTGTGCAATCACCCTCGAGTATCTTAGAATGGTATTGATACGACGACTTGACTTTTATTATCCAGTGTCAAGGGTACAAGGGTCACTTAATCTATTGTGCCTAGCACACGATTGGCCAATCATTATCTCAGCAATCACAAAAATCATATACAAATATTAAGTACTAAAATCAAATAAGGCACCATGTCTTTATTTATCGATCCAACCTATAAAATGGAACCTTGCCATAGCTCTAAGCCAAAAAAAAAAACGCATACACGTAGCATACATGACTCAGTTATGCATATGTAAGTTTCAACACATTATTTCATGCAATAAAAGTCATCAGTTGTATTCCAAATGCAAAGTTGTTCATTTGAGGTTCAATTCTACTACGCATTACCTAAGTTCAAAATTCACATACAAGTCATCATGCATGTCTTAGGTTATCCTAATCCCATTTGAGCGATATGATTTCCCCAACTCACCTAAAAAAATTACTCCCTTAAATTCAACAATCCTCATTATGATTTCCTTGATCAATGGCTCTTGAGCCTTTCTACATACAATATAACATGTATTACTACTCAAACATGTATCTCATATGTACAAACCACCACATAAGTGTATAAAACACAAAATTTAGCATTTTCTAAGGCATTTAATGCCTTTGATCCAATACTTACACATTTCAAAGCATAATTATGCACATTTGTATCCAAACACATTAGGCCACTACTCATCAATGTAAGAAAAAATTCAAGCTTACTCTAAGTATACATGAAAGCCTCTTTCCAATGCACACCTTTAAAATCCTTAAATCCTAAGCCAAGTTCACTTAGGCATTTTATCAAACACCTAATGTGCATTACTTTCAAGTTATA
>JANQBM010000009.1:22573054-22590981 GCA_025594535.1 Erythroxylum domingense | reverse complement strand
ATTAGTAAAATAACATAACTAACATTTTGAACTTAGCTATTTAGATTATAAAAAGTTAGTCACTAAATTATTTAAAAAATTTGGCACTAAATTAAAAAAATCCCAAAAATTTAGCACTTTAGAATCTATTATCACAAAAAATAATGACGGATGAAATTTTATAATATGTATCAATATGAAGATTATGTTGTACATGTTTGTTTGTAGTTGTGAATGTTTTTCATCATGACAGATGGGTAGGAACTAGGAGTGTTAGTTAGCAAAAGTTGGGCAAATGATTATTGTTCCAAAAATCAATCCTTCATTTCCTTGATTCAAGAGATCTAGGCCTTTTTTAATATAACTAGAATTAAATCTCCAAAATATGGATTTCGTATTCAATGAGAAACTATTCTAAAATTTACATGATGATAAATATAATAGAGGTATTCCAACATAAATCTCAACAGAAAGAGAGGAGAGAGAGGAGGAAGGAGAAAGTCAGGAGAGGAAGAGAACTTAAAAAATGTTAGACCCACATGTCACACATAGGATACATATTTGTCAAGGGGTCCACAAAAAAATTAAATATGCTTTTTGCAATAGAAAATTGACAAAATAGTAAATTGGAATTTAAATTATATCTTTTTGAAACGTTAAAGTTCTTTTTGAATGTGTTAAAACATTTAAGTTTAAATTGAATTATGGTGCAAAATGTTATAGTCCAATTTGACCCTTTTACCTTTGGTAAGAAATATATTAAGAAAGAGTATATATATTGATGCATTTTTATGGAATATGAAAATCATGATCTCCTTACTCCAATTTAGCTTCTTTTTTTTAAGTTCATAAAAGATTACGGGTACAAACATGTCTATATTGTAGGCACAAACAAGCACATGCTCTAAGCCATGTAGTAGTTGAGTAGTTGCCCCGTCTTACGAAATATTCTCTGAACTAACCGTGTATCAAGTTGTGTGATTACTTAATGCTCCAAAGAGGAATACACTCTTGCACACGATCATATATTAGGCTATATTCACCAAATATGTCAAAAATTTACATGCTTTTATAATAAATTGTGTTATAACTTCATACTTTCAGAGAAACACGACTTAACACAGTCAAATACTAGGTTATATTGTTTCAAATACAATGTTAATTGAGTTTAGGATATTATTATTATGTGACAAGATTATTTTATTTTATTGTCTTACATTTTCGTATCTTTTATTTATAATTTTTGACATGTTTTCATAGGATAACTTAACTTGTATTAGGCTTAATCTGTTATATATACTCTTTCGCATACAATGAATAAGTAAGAAATATTTTCTAATCTTCCTTGTTCATTTTCTTTCCTTGGAAATTGAAGTAAGTGTTTGATAGGAATATATCATCTTTTTTCGTTACCCTGTGCTTACCCTATTTCTTTGTCATTCATCCATCCAATAAATAGATCGGAGAGAGATTGGATTGATTGATGCTTATGAGTATACACAAGGTAATGAGAACAAACAGGTCATTGAACTCGTGTTTGACAGCATAGCTTGTAAACTTCAACAAAATCAATGAACACAATCTCCTTCTAATCCTACAGCATCCTAGTATCGCTTTCCATGTACGAAAGGATAAAAGAAGAAGGATGACATTCATTTCACAATACGAAAAGAAGGTAATATGAGCATATAAAATAATGGTGTACATAAAATGAGAAGCCTTAGTATTGACGACGTGCATCACGCATTCTCTTATTTAATAGCCAGTATCTTTGACTCTTAGATTTCACTGAATCCCTATGCGTTTCTCATAAGTATTGAATGAGCAATAAATCGGCATGCCGATTGGTTGTTGCCCATAAGTATCCTTACTCCAGTGTCTCTTACGTTAGAAGTTCTCGACACACCAACACAAGCAATCGATAGAACAACCGTAACACATAGAGAAACTTTCACTTTCCCCTCATGTACTGCAGCTTAAAATCTATGAAACCGAACTTTTAGGATAAGGCAATTGTGTGATCGGTGACACTTTTCTTTTTGTTACTTGAAATGTCTATAACAGATAATTTTTAAGTACGTATTACATAAAATTTGGAGAATATAAGCTAAATAGAAAATACACTAAAACTTCAATTCATAGTACTTTCAAGTATGAAATCCAAAATGGGTATAAGATGGCGTTTCCACTTGATAAGTTTACTAATGTTTAAGGAACTTTTCGTTTGTGTAGACGTCATTGCCAATTATAACAACACTTCTAGATTTATGTAATTTTGTTGTTTTGCTCTTCTTATGCAACTAAACTTGGTATTATACTAATTTTATTGTTGCATTAACTTGGGAAAATCTATCTGCTCAGTTGGTACTTTCCAAAAGAGAAAAAAAAAGAGAGAGGTATCATCTACTCAGTATTACTGAACCCAAAATCAAACGCCTTGAGGAGTCCAGCGAATTCACAGTAGCTGATCTTTAATAGCAGCAAGACATAGCCAGTGGGGTCTCTTTATGACCACAGTTTCAATTACAGCATTGTGGTCCCTTAAACAACCTACCTAATACTGATTAGATTGTATCTTTTAAATCGAAGTCAAACACACAAGAACAAAAAACCAGGAAAAACAACCTGAAAAAGATCAGATGCCCATTTCCTGTTCCATCCTTCGGAATGTAATTGGCTAGAAGAAACAGAGCCACATGCAATAATCACTCCTGAAATTTTAAATTGCTTTTTGTAACTTAAATATCAATTAAGATATTAGTTTTGTTCCCTTCCCTCGCACAGGTGGAAAGCAGCTTAAGCTTTATAAACCGCCATATATGTTTAAAACCAATTCCAAGGAGTTCCCATATACGTACATGCTTCTTAGCTTTGTTTACAGGGCATTGTAACAGAGCAATACCTTTGAACCGTTATGGCAACTGTGTTCAGGCAGGTGATATTTCTATTGGTAAATGTGATTCTGTTGTCCGTATCCGGAGTATGTATGGCACGCTACACTTCAGCTGTGGGAGACCCCGGAATGAGAAGAGATGGTTTAAGAGTGGGCTTTGAAGCTTGGAACTTTTGCAATGAAGTTGGTCAAGAAACTCCTGGAATGGGTAGCCCCAGAGCTGCAGATTGCTTTGATCTATCAAGTAAGAACAACCATCACAGAAGAAAGCGAGATAGATAGACTATTAAAGAGTCCGTCTTTCTTCTTCAATATTTATTTTTTTGTGAGTTCCTGTTCTATATCAAGCTCAGAATCTTAGTTACAGTCAATGGACATGCTTCTTATCGATTAGGCATTCTCTTTCATTTGTTACATTCTAACTTTCTTCAAAGAAAGGTAAGTTATATATGCTACATCTTTGTCATGTTGGCATAGATTCTAAGCTGAAACACAAGGTAACGGAAGCTGACAACAAGCTTGGAGCTGGCAAAAGATTCCCAGGTTTGGACCCAGGAGCTTTAAACAATCCAGATCTTTATGCTGTGCAGAAGGAGCATTATCTGGGTTCTTTATGTGAGGTTGCTGATAAACCAAAGCCATGGCAATTTTGGATGGTGATGCTTAAAAATGGAAACTACGATACAATGTCTGGTTTATGTCCTCAGAATGGAAAAAACGTCCCACCTTTTAGTCCTAATAGGTTCCCCTGCTTTGGAGGTGGGTGTATGAATCAACCTATACTCCATCATCAACAAACTGAGCTTTTACGTGGTGATACATTGAAGGGAAGTTTTAATGGTACTTATGATTTGGGAGCTGATATTGGAAGAGGGCTTTATGGTATCTCTTTCTATGAGGTGACTTGGGAGAAAAAAGTTGGTAATGGTAGTTGGATCTTTACCCACAGGCTCAAGACTTCAAGGAAGTATCCTTGGTTAATGTTGTACCTCAGAGCTGACGCAACAAAAGGTTTCTCTGGAGGGTATCACTACGATACCAGAGGAATGCTTAAAATCGTAAGTCATGAAGTCCCTGGATTGTCAGTTTTCTCTTTTGATTGTCTATTCTAAACAGAGTCTTGATAATCTGGTAAAGGCATGTTTGTCTTTTTTTCCATGTCGTAAACTCAACTGTGATTATGCTAGGGAAGAAAATACGCATACCGCCTATGACTTAATAAAGTGATGCATGATTCAATAGTTGTTGTTTCTCTTTTTGCTTGTTTAGGAAGTAAATAATTTTGTGATTTCTCAAAGCAAGTTAGTGATTGGATGGTTAATTACGTCCTGCTGTCTTTTCTTAAACTTTTTGCTGGAGTAACTTATCGGCCGAAGTAAACATTGCCTAAACACTTACTTTGTGTAGCGACTTGATAGGACTCTGTACAGGAGATGTCTGAGGAACTTTAACCTGATCTTGCGGCTATATTGTGTGCTGAGTGTTTGTAATTTCCATCAATTCATGTATTATCTGAATGCAAGTTTACATCAGCGTACCTCTCAGAGGACAACTGAAAGCTATAAATCTTGAATCTGTATATAAACTTGACTCGTTCATGATCTGTCAGCTTCCAGAATCACCTGATTTTAAGGTCAGAATGACTTTGGATGTCATAAAAGGAGGAGGATCGAAAAGTCAGTTCTATTTGATAGATATAGGTAGCTGCTGGAAGAACAATGGTGCTCCTTGTGATGGAGATGTGCTTACTGATGTAACCAGATACAGCGAGATGATCATTAATCCTGAAACTCCATCTTGGTGCAGTGCCACAAGTTTAGGAAACTGCCCACCGTATCACATTACTCCCAACAATACAAAAATTTACAGAAATGATACAGTTCACTTCCCATATGGAGCTTATCATTACTATTGTGCTCCAGGCAATGCTCAGTTTTTGGAGCAACCTGGTAGCACTTGTGATCCTTACAGCAA
Organism: Erythroxylum domingense; assembly: GCA_025594535.1. Classification (NCBI taxonomy): domain Eukaryota; kingdom Viridiplantae; phylum Streptophyta; class Magnoliopsida; order Malpighiales; family Erythroxylaceae; genus Erythroxylum; species Erythroxylum domingense. The sequence goes on along the minus strand of JANQBM010000009.1, from coordinate 22,586,135 downwards.
CCCTCAGGCACAGGAGTTAGTTCAGTTGTTGCCTCATCCAATTTGGCAAGAGTATGGATATCCAACCAAACAAGGCGATGGCTGGGTCGGGGATCCCAGAACCTGGGAGCTTGATGTTGGGGAACTATCTAGTAGGCTATATTTCTATCAGGTCAGCTAATTCACTGAGCCTCTTATAAAAGGGCCTGTAGTATGAGAAGGATGGATTGCTTATACTAGATTACTTCTCCTCGTGCAGGATCCAGGCACCACTCCAGCTCGAAGAATTTGGACATCCATTGATATGGGTACTGAAATATTCGTTAGTGACAAGGATGAAGAAGCAGAGTGGACGCTTAGTGATTTTGATGTTATACTCACTCAGCTCAAATTCTAGTACTTTTCTCAGACTTCCTCAAACATATCACAAGCCTGAGAAACAGGAAGAAAAAGGGTCTGAGAGGAAATGATAGTCAGGGAAATACAGAGGAAGGAACTTGCCAATAATCTCAAGGGCAGGCGTCCTTAATTCACAATTGTGTAGCCCAATTTCTTCTTATCCAACTCAATGACTTGTTAAAGATTTCATGCTGAAAATTGAAATAACAGAACTTTACAGCCAGATATTGCAAAGCAACAATACCATGAACTCTATTTTAAGGGAAACATTGCATCAGGCATGTTTTCTCTGATGAACACAGACTTGGCAGTCGTAAAGAATAGATCACGTACCATCAGAAACCTGTTCAGAGATCAAATTATATCAGATACTCGAAACGCATAAAGGGTTCTGATTAAAATATTCCCTACCCCTTAATTTTTTCAATACAGCCCACCTGATAATTTGGGAGTACGTAGAGAGATAGAGTTAGTACTGGAAAACAGTTCGTTTATGTTTTGTTAATCAGGCACGATACTAATCATAATTGAGAGTTACGTGTACTATAAGAAAAGTTGCAGTACACGTTATGTTCTAAAACATCCTAAAACTTCCTTAACGGGTCAGTACTTAAAAGTAGGTAGTACATTGATCGGGAAGTCCAAGGACTGATAGTACATGTGTACTATAAACCCTTTGCCGCTAGGAACATAAATAGACCATAGACAATATAAACCCCGAACCAGCAGAAAGCTTTTGTCAGGAATTGTAAAAAGAATTCGTTGTCAGGAGAAGCTGTGGAATGCGTGTTCATGGTTGATATTCTGGGGATAGGAATCGGAATGGCAACGTTATGAAAGGTACGTTAAGGGAATATTTGGAGAGTTGTGGGGGAGAGAAGAGACTGATAAAGACGGGGAAGAGGCAGAGCATGGATGGAGCTCTTAGGCAGATACTTTTCTGCTTTGGTTCTACCCCTGCACTGCCTCTTCCCTGGCTCCTCCCGTCTCTTTTGCTTACCTTCTTTCTCTGCCTAAGAGCTCCACATCTACCTCTTCCCTGGCTCCTCCCGCCTCTTTTGCTTACCCTCTTTCCGTTTGTGTACTGTTTCGTAATATAATCACTACCTTTTGGGTCAAGAACATTTACACTAACCTTTATACTGTTAACTGACATGGATTGATCAGAATTCTGTGTGGATTGTAGGTCTGTTAGAACCAGGTAAAATGTTTATGACCCCGTTTCTGTTTTAGGCGCTGTTACTTTCATGTCCAAGTCTCTGAAGTCAATCAAGTTCATCTGTAAAAGTGAAGAAACGACCTCGGACCCTTTATCTTGTCATGGACGTGAGCAGGATGGCATGCAAGAGAAGATCCTAGCCCAGGTATAGCATTTCCATGGCCTAAATTTATGAATCAGGCAACCAACTGAGACCATTCACTGGTGTTTATCAGTAAAATGGAGAAGAGGGAAATCCAAAATTCATCTGCTACAGAACGCACATACCTAGCATTTTCGCTGGTAGGAGCTTGAATGGGAACTTTAGCTTTTCTGATCATATACTAAGAGCAGTGCATTAAGAGGTGGCTGTTCTCAGGAAATTTCTGATTTATTTTTCAGGACGTAAAAATCCTATACGCAAACCAGAAATGCTCATGCAAGCAAGACGGAGCAGAGAGAAAATAAAAACGGAGAAATCAGATCAAACGAATGAGCAGCAGACGAAACAAGCTTGAACTTTCGCACTCAACCGAGAGAAACTAGCGTATATTTCTGATCTTCATCATGCCAAAAAAGAGTTGTGCACAGTCCGATTTGAGCTTCTCCTCCAGTTAGTGCATGGTCTAATTTGACACATTCAATGCTCTGCAAATCATCCAAAAGAATTACATAATGTTTTCTAACATGCTCTGCACTCTCCCTGCCACCAACCGAGGCAACAATCTCCCATCGATCTGGGCCTTCTTCATCAACAACCGCAAGAGCCATCTCAAACTACTTGTTCTCTTCCCAGCGCCATCTGCACAAAAATCATCCATGTCAACAACAATAGTGATCAGGGAAAGAAAAAAAAAAAAACTATTGAATCTTAGATTACAATAGTCACCAAGCAAGAGTCAGAATCTTTTCCAGCCAGTTGTTGTTTGATTCTCTTGACTAATTCTAACCCTCCCGAGTTTTGGGGGCTGTGTGAGATATGTTTGTTAATGAACTGCACAAATCTTCTTTTTGTTGGCGTTGCTTTTTTCAGATCGTGTAAACAAAGTGATAGTTAGGTACAAAATCTCTTTATCTTGTGGACAAAATCGGGAAACCAATAATCAGATGGGGACAAAACTGAATACTTTATCAACCACATATTGCATGAACCAGAATCTTATTGCACTCCAGGATATGCACCATGACGTTGAGCACTGCTTATGGTCTAACAAGATTTTCATCATTTTTTAAAGTGTGATCATGTCGCGACATTGTAAATTATAGGTAGGAAATGGAAGGAAACTTCTGTCAAATGAAACGAATAATCAAATATCCCATCTACAACCGGTGGATCCTTCTTGAAGATCAAGATAGGCAAATTTTTCAGGAAAGAGTTGCTATCAACCCATGAGCTTATAAGAGGTGGAGTCAACCCTCTGATATAATCCTCCCGTTTGAGTTCTCTGACACCTGTTAGACAATTTTGCCCCTATGGGCAATTTTGTCATTTTTCCATTAAATGGACAATATTTAATTGCATTATTTGGTTTTAAATAAATTATCGGTTAAATAACGTAATTTTATCCAGATAAAGATAATAAAGTGGCCCAATAAATGATCTAAATTAATGCTCGAAGTCCTGGTGGAAAATGGAATTAGATTAATGTAGACCTGATCCATATCGGCTTGTGATAGAAAAGCCTGATATGAAAGCTCATATCAATCACGAGTATAAAAAATCTCTAACTCGTTAAGAGAGCGTTTTGAGAAAATTATAGAAAGTTCTAGATCACATGCTTGTGAAGACTTTCTGAAAAGGTCCCTGAAGACTTTTCGAAAAGATCCTTAAAGATTACAGCTCGTTTGGTACCCGAAATCAACTTCAGAATCATAAATGGATTTGAAATCAGGTATTCTGCATTCCTTCGTTTTTAATTCTTTCATGTCCAATCCTGGATACATAATAAGGTCTATTTTACGTGTTACACGTGGTATCAGAGCAATAGCCTGATCGGGTGCTTAAAAACAGAGTTTTTTTATTTTTCTCTCCATAAGTTTTTTGGTGAGGTAGCTTTCGTTTCTCAGTTTTTTCTTACTTTTTACTGCATGAAAGTAGTGTACATATGTTTAGACTTGAGAAACGGGTTTAAAACGAGCTCGGGAAGTCAAAAAATCATCTCGAAACTTACTGAAAATCATCTTTCCAGACGAGGGACGCGTCACCGTTAGGCGCATGTGCATCACGGGCCCGACAGTGAACAGTGTCGCGGGTGCGCGGTAGTGTTAGGCGCTTGCATTGCATGCACCGACACATGGCGCCACCGACGCCGGACACATGTCTGATGCTTGTGATGCATACCCCAACGTCGATGGGCGCGCCACACACCAGATGCGGCATGACGTCATTATGCTAACATCAGTCGTACGAACGTTTGCTACAGTGAATCCAGAAAAGGAAAAAACACAAAAATTTCAGATTTCCCGTAAGGGTGCCCCGGAGTGTTTTGGTCAGTTTCTGAATCTGAAAATTTTGTAAAGTGATTTTTTCCAATTTTTGGTATTTATTACATTGGTAATAAATTAAAGTTTAACTCCAGAAAAAGGAATTAAGGTGTTCTGAATCCAATTTCAAGTGAATTTTCGTGCTTCGGACATTACATGAGGGAGATACTTCAAATTTTCGTATCTCGGGTCTCATATACAGGGTTCAGGATAGCAAGATAGTCAATCGGAAAAGGAATTGAGACATTCTGAAGCCATTTTTGAGTGAATTTTCATGCAACGAACTTGCCATAAAGGAAATATATGAGATTCTTGTGTCTCGAGCAGTCGATTCGGTATCAAGTAATGCACGATAGTCACTCTACTAAGATTTTTCTTTTACGAAAGTCTCACATGAAGTTTTCGAAGAATGTCTTCAGCACGGGGGTGTGACAATGAGACTGTGCATCTGAGTTTTGCATTTATTGAAGTCACTTTTTCACATACCATATGCCCATAAAGAATGTAAGGATAATATAAAGTTGTATCCCTCGTGTTAGTGGACTTGTTAGGATGCTGATGAGAATGTAATCACCAAAGTGGCCTTTCAGGTCAATATTTTGGATTATTCTATTTACATGTTGGGGGATGTCTCTGGCTTTTTATTTGATTATTTTGCCCAAAGGTGTTGGCCTTACATAACATTTTGAGATGACCATAAAGGCATTTGATAGAGGAAAATCGTTACTTAAACGATCTATTCACCTAAAGGTGGTAGTGTCGTGAGAGTTGATGGTTTATACTCTGATCACTTTTTATGTGGAAGTCTAATTGCATATATTATGTATTTAGCCCAAAAGTGTTTCATAATATGTGTGATCGGATTTTTAGGAAAGATATTGTTTAATGGTTTTCAGTATCGCTGTTATCCTACATTTATGTTGATCTAATCAAAGTTACTATAAGAGTCACCTTTTCGGTCAATAAAATCAGTGTCACTATTGAAACCCTAACCAGTTTCAATGCAAAAAGGTAAACTGAGGATGTATTGGATGTTATGGAAATAGCAGATGTTAATATGGCCATACAGAGACATAGGTCATCTCCACCTACATCCATGAGCTTGAAAGCTCATAAAGCAGCCTTTAAAGCCCAGGATCAGAAATCAATGTCACTATTGAAACCCTAACCAGTTTCAATGCAAAAAGGTAAACTGAGGATGTATTGGATGTTATGGAAATAGCTGATGTTAATATGGCCATACAGAGACATAGGTCGTCTCCACCTACATCCATGAGCTTGAAAGCTCATAAAGCAGCCTTTAAAGCCCAGGATCAGTCTGACAGATTATGTCTGATAACCATTAAGAGATTCGTACCTAACCATCTGCTTAGTAAACTTCCGGACACAGACATAACACAGTAGTTTCTTGGAAATGTTTCCTAGAGGCACACAGTCTCATCTAGTATTGAGACAAGTGCCTTGAATAAAGAATTATTCTCCATAAGGTGTACGGGAAAAGGGGGAGTAAGGAGAACATATCAAAAATGATCCATCTTCACAGTAGACTGAAGATGTTAAACATTCTTCTTCCTGATGTCTTTATTATTCACCAGACTCTGAATATTCTCCCTTCAGAGTTAAGCAATCTGGTGATGACATATTATTCGCAAGATGAGGAATGTGACTTTAATGCTTTGATTTTTCATTGTGTTGATGAGGAGGAGAAACTCAAGCTTGTTACTCCTACAGCCCTCGATGTAACTAAATGGAAGGCAAAGATGAAGCACACTAAGATTAAAGATAGAAATACTGAATCTTCTCCACATGCTGATGCTGGTCAATCCAATACTGATGAAGGTCTAAGGGACATAAAGAAACTAGCAGTATAAGGCCTAGAAGGAAAGACTGTGACTATGAAATAACTTCTTGGCTTGTCAATTTATGAATCTAATTTGCAATAGTTGCATTAAGTACTTTATGGCTATATAGTGGAGTGTCTGATCAAAATGCTTCCACAATGCATAGGTTCATATCCAGGATAAAGTCAAATAAAGAGAAGGAAGAACTGATGGTTGATAGCAATAAAGAAGTGGAAGTAATATCTATAAGGAATGTATGTACTGAATCTTGTTACAAAGTTAATTTAGATTTTTACTCAACACATTTTATATATGATCTTTGGATCAATTTTGGACAAAAAAATTTGACATTTTGTATTTAATACTTCTGTTGTACATTTGTGTTTAATGCAAAACATAATGGTACAACTTTCTTGTCATATGATTTGTATAGAATGTGTCTGACCCCGAATTAGATATATGCTTCTTCGTATCTTGCTGAACAAGTTATGAAATGAAGGGCCTTGATGAATGAAAAGTCAAACATGGTGTGACATAAAAGTTTGATCCACATTTCCAGAGCTAGGGTTGAGAGATTGATTAAGGAAAGCATTCTCCCAATTCTAAATTATGATGATCTGGAAACATATACTAACTATCGCAGGGGTAAGTTGACTAATAAGGATATTAAGGTCAACTTATGCTTCTGACTGGTTGAATTTGATATATAAGGATATAAGAAGACCTTATAAAGTTGCATTATACAATTCCAAAAGTATTCTGATATTTGTCATGGTTATTCCCATTACAGTTATGAGTTCTTGCTTGAAGAATGATGGTTGAGAACTAATTGGAAAAATTCATGCAGAATGTCAGATCTGACTGTGGAGGAGAATATCATGACAAATATGGTGTTTCAGGACTTGAAAAGGTCAATTTGCTAGATATATAGAATCGGTTAGGATAGTGACTTGATTCACTATACCGGATAGTCTTGAGCAAAATAGTGTGTTGTCGAAAGGCATAATCCTGAAGGACTTAAAAAAGTCAATGCAGAACAAGACTAATCTACATAATTATCTAAAAGTATGAAAACCCAGCCTTACACACATTTGTGTATAGGGTTGCCCTACTGAGGTGGTATAATCCTTATAAAGAAGAAAATTGCATGCTCATGTAGTTCATTACTATTTAGTAAGATATCCTAACCACTCTAGAAGCTACAGCTCTTACTGTAGAGAAGGAGGGAACATAATAGTGAAATCACTAACAGCTAAGTTTCTGGAATATGATGTCTGAAATGATGGTGGGCCTTTAGGATGATAACAGGGTGGATACTACAGTTATGTATCCACTACTCATACAGCTAGATCCAGTGGATTTAGGTCTTTATACTGTGCCTGTACAGGAACAGGAATTCATACTTGTACACACAGAGGTTCCTGGAGGCACAAGATCTAATATAGTTATGTAAATCCACCAGAGTGAGATGACCTGTTATCTCATCTAATTATTATAGTATATTAGGTGAACAGGACTATGATATTAGACATATTAATAATCCAGTTACTTTTACAGAAGCTATTTTTGTACCCACAGCAAAATTATGGTGGGTTGTAATGACTTATAAAATGCAAGCCATAAAGCACAGTAAGGTCAAGGAGCTAGTTGATTTTGCAGTAGAACTGTAAAACCGTTAGTTGTAAATAAAGTTTGAGACCTAAAGGATTTTAGGATAAAGTTCAACGGTTTATGGACTAGCTCAATTGCCTGATAGTTCACTCAAGGAGAAATATTGATTTTCTCTTGTATCCTTGTAGGATATGTTTTGAGTGATTAAGGCAATTGTAGCTCATGATGATAAAGAGTTACATCAGATAGTTTTTAAAACTGTTTTCCTGAATAAAGACCTTTATAAAGTGGTCTATATGGTACAACCTGAAGGATTTCAAAATCCAGATAGAACTGACATGGTTTGCGTGTTATACAGATCAATATGTGATTTACATCAAACCTCCCGAAAGTGAAACCTTATAGTTGATGAGGTTATGACCTATTCTGGTTTTATGGAAAATAAAGTTAAAAAGATACTTGTACTATGAGGTCAGAAGGAGCAAAATTATCTTCCTATTACTGCATGAGGATGATATATTGCTCAAGTCAAATTACTTAACCATGTTTTATAAGGTTAAGCAACTTTTGGTTAAGAACTTTAACATAAATTACCTTGATATAGCATCTTCTGTCCTAGGTATTTGGATTCACTGGGACATATCTTAACACTCATCATACCTCTCACATAGTGCATACATTAAGTATATGCTACAAAGGTTTAATACGGTTAACAATAAACCTGTCATAGCACTTATCTCTTATAGTGAGAGATAATCTTTGGCACAGTGACCAAAGAATAAAGTAAAGTGAGAGGTTATGAGGAATGTTCCATATTCTAGTACGGTTGATAGCCTCATGTAAGCTCGGCTATGTATTAGGGAGGACATTGCATCTACTGTTTGACTAGTTGGTCAGTATCTAGTTAACTCAGATGTAAACCATTAAGATGCAGTCAAGCGAGTGTTAAGATAATTAAAGGAAATCAAGGATTATATATTGGCATATAGAAAAGTCAACAGACTAAACCTCATAGGGAATTTAGATTTAAATTTAGCTGTGTGTCTGGATGATCGAAAGTTCACTTAAGGTTACAGTTTAAGGTTGCAGATAGTATAATGTCGTGGAAGTATGTCAGATAGACATGGGTAATTTCCTTGACCATGTACGTCGAGTGCACGCTATGGGGCTGCTTCACAGACGGCTCAGCTCAAAAATTTGATTTCTGAGTTATTTGTGGTTGATTCAGTGGCTAAACTCATTCGGTTGTAATTTGATAATCAAGCTTTTGTGTTGTTTAACACAACATTGAATATCACAGGGTCTTAACATTTTGAGATCAAATTCTTGATCTTGAAGTGGTTGATACGAAAAGGTGACATTAAGGTTTGAAGCATTTAAAGACTGAGAAACTATAAGTCGATTCTTTAACTAAAGGACTTTACCCACTTGTGTTTGGAACACAAGTATACAGTATGGATGTTTTAAAGTCCTTAGACACTTTTAGTTAAAAGATCGTTATGTTTGCTCCATGTACATTTGTACATTTTGATGTATTATGATGGTATGATGGTGCATGCATAAATATCACTGGTTATCCTCAATAATATATATTGTCATACATTGTCATAATAAATATGGAAGCCTTAAGATTTGTATTGATTTTAAACATTTTAAAGATCATTGGGCATTTATAAGGATTGACCTTGAGCCTATGTCATTAGACACATACAGTTTTATACGAATATATCCTTAAAGTCTGAGATAACATAGGGGATATAAGTTTTTAATCTAATGTTGTTTAGCATATGGTGAGAGAAAACAAGTTTTCTCTAATGTTGTTTAGCATTCGATGAGAGAAAACATGATTTCTCTGATGCAATTTAGCAATGCAGTTCAGCATAAAGCTGGAGAAATCGAGACCTATAGACGAAGATGATACGTATTGGATCATAAAGGTATCATTGTAGTCTATCACACTCTATTTTCCCATTCATTTTAGTAAGATATTAGGTATACGTGATTACATTGGATCTGTGTCACACATGACACATGCATCTGATACCTTTCGGTATCGAAAGCCTTGTAGGACGGAATGTTGGACTTTCATTATCTTTGGATCAAATGTTTTGTTTTTAAACTTAGACAACTAATACAGTAGCATGGCTTAATCGAGTTTTTAAACTGTTTTTAAACTTGAGTCAAAACTGCAATTAAGTATTGCCCAAGGGAAAGAATGTTAGACAATTTTGCCCCTAAGGGTAATTTTGTCTTTTTCCCATTAAGTGGATAATATTTAATTGCATTATTTGGTTTTAAATAAATTATTAGTTAAGTTACGTAATTTGATTCAGATAAAGATAATAAAGTGGCCTAATAAATGATCTAAATTAATAGGTCGAAATTAGAGTGAAAAATGGAACCATTTTAGTGTGGACCTGGTCCATATCGACCTTGTGATAGGGAAGCCCGATATTGAAGCTATATAAATAAGTTATGGTCTCCTACAGTTGCTCATTTTAATCGCGAGCATAAGGAATTTCTAGCCCGTTAAGAGAGCTCGTGTTTTGAGAAAACTGTAGAAAGGCCTAAACCACGTGCCGATGAAGACTTTTTGAAAAGGTCCCTAGAGATTGGAGCTCATTTGGTGCCCAAAATTAGCTTCAGAATCAGAGATGGATTTGAAATCAGGTCTTCGCATTCTTTCGTTTTTAATCCTTTCACGTCCGATCCTGAATACGTAATAAGGTCTTTTTAAAAGATTACAACACCTTCTAAACAATATTTTTTTTCAAAAGATTACACCAACTTATGATATAATTAGCCTTCTTACTCTTTGATTCAAAGTAGGAATCATGATTTTTGTTAATCATTGAAGTACAAGGCCTCCTCGATTAGAGAAGAAGGCTAACTATTTCACACTTGCAATTAGAATATGTAAATACCAGAGTGTCTTTTGCCAAATTTATTTATGACCCAATATCAATCATGAATTTGTATTAACGAGAAAATATATGTTTGGCTATTTATTATTCGATGAAAAAGCCACTGAATTGGTTAAACAAGTTGAGTAACTAACAAAATCCCGATTAACCTTTATAAAAGTAGTATGCCCTTATATGCCTTTCAACATTCACAACTTACTAAACAAATCTTAATAACGATCTATAAAAACTTCATTGGTCTTCTTATCATATGTTTAATAAATAACTAATTCGCATTAATTAGAACTAATTTTTCTTAATAAACTTTAGCCTATTGTAACAAACCTTTTATTTAATATCTATATTATTTTTAATTTAAATCAAAATTGATTCTTTTAATTTTAATTTTATGAAAACTCGTAATTAATCAATTAAAAAATCACTAACATTTTTCAGCTCAGTCCTGCGTTAACACTGTGAGAGAAGCATCATCGGAGAGAAAGATGACTCTTTTTTATAGTTGGATGCGACATTACAGAGGCAAATTGCACCCCAGATCTTCTGTTACATATTCTTTATTCCCCCTATTTTCATCCTATTTGAGGGAATATCGTGATTAATGGGATACTCCACATATCACTCTCATCATACTTATCTGTATATAGCTAATTGTTTATATTTGGTATAGAATTATTACATATCCCTTAACTGTGGGATCTAAATTAGGACCTGTGTAGTATATATACATTGACATCTCTTAATAGAATTTTATCCCAGAGAATTATTTTTTTCATCATTTTACTTTTTATGGTATCAAAGCAAGTTTTGTGACCTTGCTATTATTTTCCAAGCATGGGTGACGAAGTTGCATCAGGAGCTAAGAAGGATTTGGTATCGGTTGCATCAATAAACACAACTGATCCCAAATCACCTTACTACTTGCATCATTCTAATCACCCAATGCTTGTATTCGTTACCCATCCACTCAATGAAAATGGTGAAAATTATTTCACATGGCGCAAAACCATAATGAATGCTCTTGCAGGCAAAAACAAGGGAGGCTTTGTAAATGGTTCAATCACTAAGTCGGACGTCCAATCCCCAGACTTTCAGTTATGGGTTTAGTGTAATGCAATCGTGTTTTCATGGCTCACCAATGTGCTTGACAAAGATCTACAATCCAGTGCAGCACATGCGATACCACCAAAAAAGTTTGGATGGATTTTGAAGAACGATTTACCCAAGGACTGGCTCCTCGAGTGTTTGATTTGAAGCGGACCATTGCCTTTTTACAACAAGAGAAAGCACCCATATCCACATACTATAGGAGATTAAAGGCATTTTGGTAAGAACTATAAGCTGTTCATCTTATTCCAATTTATTCATATGGATGTAAGTCTGGGGCAGCAAAGAAAATGCAAGAGATGCGTAAACAAGAAAAGGTTTATGATTTTCTCATGGCTTGGATGACTCTTTTGCAATGGTAAGGTCTCAAGTGTTAAGTATTGATCCCTTACCAACATTAAGACGAGCTTATGTAGTCACAACCTAAAAAGAAAAGCAAAAGATCATAACATCTTCATGTACACCAGTCATTGAGGCAACTACCTTGCTAACACGAGGTAAAAATGTAAAGATCCATCTTGATAACAGTGAAAAAGATGGCAACCAGTGGCATTGTAGCTACTGTCACAAAACAAATCATGTCTGTGAAAACTATTTTATGCTGAATGGATATCCAAAAAATTGGCAGAAAAGGTCTCGAGGAGGGTCCTCAAGAGGTAGAGGAGGTAACCACGACGGTTGAAACACATCAGATTCTGCTTCTAGCTCATTTACTGATGCCATTGACTCAAATGCACCAACACAAATAGTCCCTAAGCTTACACCCAAGCAACATGAGCAACTTATAGCATTAATTGGCACCCTTGATTTGAAACCACCTTCTGCAAATTTGTTGAACAATGTTTCTGGTAAGAAAGAACAATCTTGGGTAATTGATAGAAAGGCAACAGATCACATCTCATTTGATGTTAAAATTTTATCTGATCCTATTATGAATACAAAAATCTCACCTGTCAAAATACCTACACTACAAGAAAATAGTCAATTACAGACGGAAATTACTGAAGGAATAGACAAATATACCGTCAGTAAACTACATTACCGACGGAATAAATCAACGGTCAAAAATGTCGGAGATTCAGACGTAGCTAAATTTCCCGACGGAATGTTTCCATAGCGTCGGTAAAAGTACCGACCGAATCGATAAACCGTCGGTAACATCTACTGAAAAGTTACCGACCGTCCAATTTATTCCGTCGCTAACTTTACCGATCGGTGGCTTGCCCGTATATAAATTTAGCATCGGAATGTTTGAATCTTACCGACGGTAAGATTGTTCGTCGATAAATAAGTCATTATTACTGACGGAAAGTATTGTCCGTCGGTAGAATACTTTGCCAAATGCCGACGGAAATAGTTCTGTCGGTAAAATTTTGTATTATATATTTTTAAAAATATATATTTCTATTATATTTAAATTATAATCGTCTTACAATTTTATTAATAATATATATTTAATTAGACAAAAATTTTAATGAATGAATATAAATTAAAATATCTGAATTAATAATAAAAACGTTACATTACAATAATATCTGTAA
>JANQBM010000009.1:22545341-22564701 GCA_025594535.1 Erythroxylum domingense | reverse complement strand
TGTGTAGACCAGATTGGCGAGAGAGGTCATGGCACACAGGTGGGTCAGCTGGGACTTCAGATTTTTGGGATGACCTAATTAGGAGTTGTTGTATCTTCTTCCTCTTTCATAGTATCTGTATTAGGGTTTTCTGTATGTACAAACAGTACATTTGATGTATAAAACTGTTGATTTTGAGTAATGAAAAGAGGAAGAGTTTATTTTTTTTAAAATATTGCGATTTACAATTATTGGTTTTACTATTTAAGTGTATGTGATGCCATATGGAGTTCTGTAGCGATCGCACGTAGCGCTCCCTTATCTTAGGATATGTATTGGTATAACCTACGGGGGTCCCGGTGTGTACCCTAGGGTAATGGAGTGTTACAATGATCATAATAGATAATCACTTTATTACCAACAAATATGAACAAAAGTTTTCAATAGCAAAGATAACAATTAGAAGTTCTTTTTATTGTAGAATAGTTGCATTAAGCACTATCTAGTGTTCTTGAGGCATAATTTATGATATGAGGACCTTTTCCAATCCTTTTCCTAAGAATAGCACCAATTTCATGATTGCTTGCAACATAACTAAGTTCGAAGGGGAGTATCCAATTTGAAGGCCTGATGATAGGTGTTGAAGTTAATCTCACCTTTAAATTATTGAATTCCATCTTATAATTCTCATAAAATTCAAAAACAACATCCTTTTACAACAATATACATAAGGTTTCTACAATGTTTTAAAAAAATCAATGATGAATCATCAATAAAATCCTACATGTCAAAAAAAAGAACAAAGTTCCTACACATTTGTAGTGTAAGGCAAAGATTTTGTTGGATCCCGTTTCTGGAGCCCAACTATCCGAATCTCTGTAGGGTTATTTCCATGAACTCTCATTAGCCATCATCAGTTCATCTTCATTCCTATAACATCCCAAAGGTTTCCTATTATACAGATCAAGATATGCTAAAAAGCCAAAGTATGCTCATAACTAAGTCATGCTCCTCCAATTGATTCCCTCAATTTCTTTCCATTAATGCTTTTCTAATTAAAAAAAATGCTAAAAACATTTTTAGGGAAAGAAAAATGGGTTAGGAATCTATTGGTTCAATAATCACTTCATTTGGAGGTCGGACGATGAAGTTATGGCTAAAAGAGTCAACCACGATTATGTCCTCAACCATATTGTACCAATCTTGGGAGAATTATCATAACTTTCACTAAAGATAGAGGATTGTGGTTTTTTTTAGACGGTTTCGAAAAGGACTTCGAGATCCACAACTTTTGTGAAGACTTTGAAGAAGGATTTTGCCATTTGGAGGGTCAAACTTGCTTCGTCTGATGCTTTATTTGGCACCTCGTCTGCTGCTTCGTCTGATGCTTCTTCTGGTGCTTCATCTGGCACTTTGTCCAAAGTCAAAAAATTGCAAACTTTATCTAGTTGGAAAGCTAAGAAAAATACCTACAGCTTTTTTAAAGACAACTCTATCTAAAACAACCTAGATCAATATATATTTTCCCTAGAAGTTGGAATACAAAATTTTACCCTTATGAATGCTGAAAAAAATGCAATCTACAAACCTTGAGAGTCATGAGCAAAAACACAATCATGTTTCATTATCATCAAAAGATAAGATTTTTACAAAGCTTTAATGGGAATTTCAAGCCACAATACGTCATAGTCCAAAAAATACGTAATTTACATAAAGTAAAATTGCCCAAAATGCAACTAAAGCCTTGTTTTACAAAAACTAACTTAAAATACAAAATAAGTATAATCTGGAGTAATGCCCTTATGCTCGATTACTCGATCTCTTGCTCATCACCTAAAGATGGGATGGATTTGGGGGGGCTGAGCTTAAAGCTTGTGGGTAACAATTTTATCACCGGTAATAAGCAAAACTACTGAAAAATTCATAATGCATCATGAAACACATATTTC
Organism: Erythroxylum domingense; assembly: GCA_025594535.1. Classification (NCBI taxonomy): domain Eukaryota; kingdom Viridiplantae; phylum Streptophyta; class Magnoliopsida; order Malpighiales; family Erythroxylaceae; genus Erythroxylum; species Erythroxylum domingense. Next base: position 22,562,773 of record JANQBM010000009.1, on the reverse strand, counting down.
CAAATTCTTAATTTATCACACTTTATAAGCAACCCAAATCATGTATTCAATAAACTTGTCAACACATAAGCACATCAAAATGGTTTGAGAGGTCCATAAATAGAACGAGCTAACACATTCCCATGAAATGGTCCTATGTAGTGGTGAACAAAATGAACTAACACAATCCCACCTAGTGGTTTTTGCGTAGTCATAAACATGAGGGAGTCCCTGAAGGAGCTCTATGCCACTTGCGGGCAGGCGGGAGAAGCCTTTAGTCAAAGTGCACTTGACATACAGAATGGACCAAACCAAACCCACATAACATGTATTTCATAACTTGTAAACTTGTTGCCCAAAATGACACTTCTTTCAAAAAGAGATTTCATAGACATAGTAGAAAAATTCATTTTCGCATTCTTATCATAAATCGTCAACACAATATTCACATACCAAAAACATAGCACTTTCTCAAAGCATTCAAAGAGAAATAAATGCACATTTGTAATATAATTGAAAAACATTTACTTTCTTGATTTGGAAGAAACATTAATGGCTTATTATTCAATTATAAAAATGTAACCCACCTTGAATTCCTTGCTTAACAATTGTTCAAAGATGCTTACACTGAAATTGATCCTAGAGTACTTAAACCCATGCATTTCTCAAGCTTCAAGAACCAAAACCCTTCCAAAAATCCAAAAGTTTAAACATAAACTTGCCTTGAATCTTCACCAATTATTGAGTTTCTTAGCTTAAGTGGAAGCTCTAATCTTCCTCTTTCTTTTTGCCTTCTTGTACAACTTCAAAATCACTCTTTAAACTAAGAAAATTGGAAAACCTAGTTAATTTTCTCCTCTTTTCTTATTCTCCCAAGATTTTCTCTCCTTCTTCTCTTTAATTTCGTTTTTCTTCTTCTTCAATTACAAGACAACACTTCTTTTCCCCTTTTTATCCTTAATGAGCCCAAAAAGTCCATTTTACCCTTCCTTATAAGCTTATGCTCTTTTAACCTTAAGTGACCTTCTAAAAATACCCTTCAACCTTCTTATCACTTAATACAACTAAACCATACAGTAAAATCCTACTAACATTAACATAATAATTAACTCCAAGAATAAATCTATTATGACCTCATAGTTTATTTAAATCATGCTTAACAACTTCATTTATTCTAAAGCCAAAATTCAAATTCCATAAAATATCTTGCTTAACTCAACAAAAATATTGTGGGGCCAACATATTTTATCACATTTATTTTAGCTTTGTATACTTCAATACCCATAACAAATACAACATATCATAAAATGATGCCTTGATCAACCATAAAATGTTATTTTTCATAATTCAAAAAAAGGTTTTTATAAATGCATCTTTTAAGTACCTTTATAAGGTTAATTAAACAAGAATTAGCGGAGTCACCATAAATAGTAAAATCATCCATGAATATCTTCAATATGTTCTCCATATAGTCTGAGAGTATGCTTACCATGCATCTTTAGAATGTTATAGGAGCATTGCAAAGTTCAAATGATATTTAATTAAATGCAATTGTACTAAACAGAGAAGTGAAGGTAGTCTTCTCTTGATTTTCAAGTGCAAACGAGATTTGGTGAAAACCTAAATAACCATCCAAATAATGATAATGAGAATGACTAATTAGACATTTTAACATTTGATTAATAAAAGGAAGTGAAAAGTGATCCTTTCTAATAGAGGTATTTATATTTCTGTAATCAATACAAACTCTCCACCCATTTCTAACATGGGTAGGCATCAACTCACCATTATAATTGATTACACATTTATACCTGATTTATTTGGAACTACTTGAGTTGGACTTACCTACCTGTTATTAGAAATCAGGTAGATCATACCTGCATCTAGAAGCTTAAATATATCTTTCTTCATAAGTTATTAGCTTGCAATTCTCTTCTAAAAGGATTGTATGCATAGATAAACAAGGGTTTAATCCCTTAATGTTTGTTATGGTCCATCTAATTGCCTCCTTATTATCTCTTAGTACTCAAATCAATCTTTCCTATCTTAGCTTGCTAAGTTTGTTAGAGATTATCACTGGAAGAGTGTCCTTATCTCCTAGAAACATATACTTAAGGTGATGTTGTGGGTTTTAACTCCAAGGTTGGTGCCTACGAAATAAAAGGAAAAAGTTTTATATTAGAAAGAGGCAATTCAATATAAGACAAATCATATCTTATAGGCGTCAATGATTGTAGCTTAAAATTAACTTCCTATAATTCTTAATTAACTATCAGTCTCTCTTCAAGTTCCTGCAATTCCTTAAGAGTTAGATTTTTATCAAGTATAATTCTTAACAAATCATCATAATTCAACCAAAAACCTTTTATGTTAATGGACCAATGATATCCATGGAAAAAACAAAAGATGAATCACTAAGATGTTTCATGGCATCAAAAATGTTGAACTTAATAATTTCACCATAAAGTTATATAATAAGGGTACCATTATGTACGTCATTTTGTCCTAGATGTCTTAAGAAATGGCCTATACAGAAAAATAAGTCTATCATTAGGAATACCATTATCTTCTATATCAAGCACAAAGAAATCTGCTTCAAAAACAAAGCCATTCACGTGCACCAACACATCCTCTAAGACTCCTTCAGGATACATAGTAGACTTATAAGCTAATTGAATGATCAGTTTCTTTTAATGGACCAACATTAAAAGATTAATAAATGGACAATGGCATGACAGTTATTGATGCAAAAAGGTCACATATAACTTCTAAATAGCCAAATTTCCAATTTTACAAAGAACAGTAAACATGCCTATGTCCTTACATTTAAGTGGTAATTTCTTTTGAAGTGTAACCAAAATTTTCTCACCAATAATTACCTTTTCATTACCCTTCACCTTCCTTTTGTTGGTGCTTAATTCCTTTAAAATTTTCACATATCCAGGTATGAGTTTAATAGCATCTAGTAACATAATATTTACCTCAACCTTGCGAAACGTCTAAAGGATCTCCTTCTCCTCCTCCACCTTCTTATTACCTGCTATCCTACAAGGAAAAGGTAGAGCTATCAAAAATTGCTTTGGTGGTTAAGGAGTCACCTCCTTCTTTATTTCAGCCTCGTTGGTGCATTTATGGTATGTGGCTTTCTCTTCCTCAGGTTTATCTAACGTCTTAACATTTCTCAAAGTGATTACACATCAAATTTCTTTAGGGTTCACAATTGTTTTTATGACAACTTTCCTTATGGTTACAATTTGTTAATTACGTACCCCAACTGACTAACTCGACTCTCCATGTTCTAAATGTTAGCTTTTGTCCCCTATTGGAATTATTAAGTATTAGCCAGGAATGTTTTAAACATTTCCTGAATAGTTATACCTACCTTAGAAGAAGATTGTAGAGGTGGTGTAATAGTTAGTCTATGTTGGGTAGGTTGATAATTCTGTGACCTTACTCTATAGGTGAGGTTACAATCGCTTAATCATGGATTGTATACATATTAGAATAAGGATTATAAATCCTTTATGGTATAACTAAATAACCTCCAACTGTGTTGGTATATTTAATATAGTCATCTTAGAGTGTGGGGCATATGTCAGTTTAATGGTTGGCAGCACAAATCTACAAACTTTACTTACTTCCCAAATTTAAAGGCAATATGCTGAACTGATACTGTTAGATTGGAAAATTGATTTTCTAAATTGGAAAAACTTACCTCATTTACCTTCCTATAGAATGAGTCTTGTTGAAATCCAAACTGGTATGAATTTAAAGCCATATTGGAAATCAAAACTCTAGCAGATTATGGTGTTTTATTTACTATTGCACCTATGCTAGAAAAATCCATCATTTCTATGTCCATTGGTAATAGTCTTTCATAGAAGTATTTGTTGAGGAGCTATTTAGATATACCGTGTTATGGGTAACTAGCATATAACTAAATAATCCTTTCCTAATACTTGTAGAGGGTTTTAGTATCCTTCTGTTTGATATCACAAATTTCCCTTCTAATGTTGGCAACTCGAGAAGCACGAAATATTTATTCAAAAATAGACTCACTATATCCATCCGTGTCAATGAAACAACTAGTCATTAGCTTTCTCATCTTAGGAGAATGGAAAAGCTCGCAACTTAATCTAGTCTTTGGTTACCCATTGTGGTCTTATACTTTAAAAGACTACATTGAACTCCTAGAGATGTTTATTGGGATCTTCATTTTAAAGGCCATAGAACTTAGGCACTATAAGTATCAAGAATGATTGCGCAACGATTGTTGGTTGGCATCTGTAGCCAATTCCCTTAAGGTCCTCTCATTATTATTTGTGATATTGTCTGCTGTGGCTTCGTCTTTTGATTCAAACTTACTAAACAAATTAAAAAAATCAAGTGCGGTCCCTGGTTTAGTGGAGGACGATGTTTGTTTTTGTCTACGATGAAGTTTGGCTTCCTTCCTCAAGTATTTTGCAATCTTTTCTTTCTTATAATCAAACTGTAGTTCACTTATATGAGAAGAATGAGGTATAAAAATAACAGAATTATTTAACACTAATCCCTGACAATGGCGCAAAAAATTTGTTGGGTGTCAAATCCAACAAATAATACAGCTTACTCTAAAGATAAAATAAATTGTGATAGTTCCATAAAGATCGGGGATATTTTATTCATTTTATTAAATAAAAAATTAAATAAAAAGGAGTTTTGAAGTAGGAAAATAATAATAAAAATAAAAATAAGATCAAACAAAGATAGGAAGGAAGAGAGTATAACCAATTGCCCTATTTGATCTAGTCTCTTCCATTATCGATACCCTTATATAAAAAAATCTTGGTTACGATGTACGAGTTAGAGAGGCGCATTTCCTTCCGAGCTCACATTCGTTTTCCAGTGGGTGAGTGTTACATTTCTCATTGCTCTCTCTAAAAGAAAGTTAGTCGAGTGGTTTGCTTCTCTAACTCGAAATGAAAATATCTTAAGATAAGAGAAGAAAGTGGATCTACCTTTCTTCATTCTGGTTTATACAATAAATAGAAAAAAAAACCAATATATCGAAATTCCTAACTAAAGGAGTATTTTTCATTCATCCGTACAGTTGATCATCAATGTAAAAATAAATTCTCTTACCCTTAAATAAATTAGCTATAGTTATTGGCACAACTTAAAAACCCATCTCTCTTAACCTTTTTAATAACTAAGATACAATTGTTAGTTACTTCCCTTACAAATAATAATCCCAGAAATGTTCATAAAAATATAATTTACCAGTAGAATACAATTTAAAAAGACCCAATTCTAACCAACAAATGCAAGATGCTTAGTTTATTTAAATTATACCTGCATCAACATTAATCACATGGTCTTACTTAAATAGTTATGTCGATTTTACACTACGATTAGAATGAAATAAACAATTACGGAATTGTTATCCTAATTGGAAATATACTATTCTGTTAATGAAAAAAATTAGCCACTTGCGTAAATCAACAAAACAATAATAAGAACTAGAGAACATAACATATATAAATATTTAAGAATAAAAGAACAAAAGTAAAATATTTAGATCTCAAATCTTTTTAGAATAAAATTCGACTGTCCTTGATAAAGAAAACTAGCAATAGATATATTTTTGATCTCTAATAAGTGAAAATATTGTTGTTAGGAGTTTGTTTTTTTTAGAGGAAGAAAGACAACATTTCTCACAAAGAAAGAATGAGAGGGGTGGTTGTTGTACATAACGTGCTAATTTCCCCTTATTAAAAGTTAAAATCCTAAACTAAAAAGGAAATTAAAAACTTAAAAACATGTGTTTCGCTGGATTCCACTAAATATTCATCGATAAATCATCAAAAATTAAAACTTTTGTCATTTTGCGATAATTTTGAAACACAAGTCAATTCAAGTAACAAATAGACTATGTATTTAAGAAAAAATTATTGATTTTTCTGATTTTCTTATAAAGAAATTAAAACATTCAGTTTAAATTTATAAGGAACTACTATAGAATTACATGTTGAATAAAACTCGAACTTTATTAAGCAAAAATCTATAGTAAGTTCTTCCACTTTCAAATAAGTAATTATAACTTTTTATCATTTTTAGCAAAATTTATTTGAAATGATATGAACAAGATTTTTTGTATCTTTTTTAATGCACAAAATTCATCATGGGTCAAAAAAATTATATATTCATGAACTTACTTATCCAAATAATAGGAAACTTAAAAATTATTTACAATAACCTTATGAAATCTTCCTGGCACTCGTCTAACATTAGACCATGCATTAAACCACTTTATTATTTATTATCATTTACTCTATCTTCTATATTTGGAAAAGTTATGTAATCAATATATATCATATATTATTAAACATATACTGTATATTACTTTTCGTAGTCACAAGTAATCAATTAAAGATTAGTCATATGTAAGGTCTTATTTAGGTCGGTATAATTAAGGCGATAGATTACTTGATTCTTGTAAATTTATATATATTGTTTTTTTAGGCTCAATAAAGACATCCCCTTTTAGCCATCTCAAAATTTGTTTGTGAAATAGAATCAGAGCCTGTCTAGGTTATCAATTTTTTGCATCATGGTTGGAGAAGGAAAAATTGATGGAGTGATATAGAGGAAGTTGATTTCACCGTATAATATTAAAGCGAGTACGTAATCCTACAACTTTGATAACACGTATTCAATTGAAAGGTGAAAACTATGATGAATGAGCTTATTCTCTACGGACTACGCTAAGAGCTACAAATAAATTTGATTTTATAAATTAAACAATCAAGTAGCCAAATGAGAAGTCTGGAGATTTTAAAGATTGGTGGACTAATAACTCATTCTTGTTCCCTTAGATTATGAATATCATTAAACATTCATTGCATTAAACGATTTCACACATAAAGGTGGCTTAAGATCTTTAGGAAGACATACAAGAATGCTTCTCAATAGCAAATAGACCACGTTTACAACAAATAAAACCTAAACTTGCCGAGTGCATGCCTATGTGCAATTGTGAGTTATGTAACTGTAAACTCAAATCTACATTAAAGAAGAAGTGTGAAAAGGAAAAAGTTCATCAATTTCTTATGGGTCTCGATGAAACGCTCTATGGAATAGTGAGATCCAATATACTTGCTCAAGATCCTTTAACAAGTTTAAATAAAGTTTATTTAATCCTGGTTCAAGAGGAGCATGTGAGAACCATTGCTCGTGGGAAGGAGGAATATGGTGAAGTGATGAGTGTTTATGTATAAGTTGGATTGAGATGAAGGAAAAAAAAAGAATACAATGTACACTTATTGCATCCGTATAGGACGTGAACTTGATAGTTTTCTTGAGATAATTGGATATCCTGAATGGTGGAGAGATCATCCTTAGGGAATAAGACAAGGAACTGGACGAAATAAGGGAGGAAAATAATTTCTTAATTTTGGGAGGAGAGGATGTGGAGGAGGATTTAAGGCTAATGTTGTTCAAGCCTCAACAGAAAGAGCAATAAGTAATATTATGGTATCAGATGCAGGCAAGACTATTGTTACTGGTCTTAATAAAGAGCATTGAGAAACAATGAGGAATTTTTTGAGTGTTGTGAAGAAGGAAGAAAATGAGAAATTGACCGATAAGTTTTTTTCCACACAATGGATAGTTGACTCCGGTGCTTCTCATCACATGATAGGATGGTTGTAATGTATGTGTAATGTTTGAGATGTAATGGAATGTCCTATGGGGCTTTTGAATGAGAAGCTAATTGTTGCTACAAAGGAGGGAACAGTGTTGCTTAGGAATAAATTGAAGTTGAACAATGTTCTTTATATGCTAAGTTCAATGTGCGGTTAGATTTTCTTATCACAACTAATTGATTAATCAAATTGTGTGGCCTAGTTCACTAAAAAATTTTGTGTTATATAGGACTGCACTTAGAGGATGTTGATTAATGCTGGTGAGCACGAAAGGGGCTCTACTTTTTTCGTACGATGTTGACTGTAATAACTATACAGACTTGTGGTGAGAGCTCCCTTGATATGTGGCACAAACATATAGGACATCCATAATCTAAGGTTGTAGAGTTGACTTCTAAAGTTGATTCTAGTAGGAATAGTAGTTTATGGAATAAAGCATATGAAGTTTTCCTTAAAGTGAAACAATCAAGAGATAGTTTTCTTATTAGTAGTGACAAAACAAGTATTTTAATTGATTCATTGTGATTTGTGGGAGACTTATCGAACCTCAGCTTTTTTGTGACATAAGATATTTCTTAACCATTATTGATGATTTTTCATATGCAGCGTAGATTTATTTATTAATTGATAAGAAGGAGAAGTCAACGAAATTGTTTAATTTCTTTGTTATGATGAAGCGTCAATTTAATAAACAAATGAAAGTTGAACATAGTGATAATGGTACAAAGTTTAAATGCGTGAGTAATTATTTTCATAAATATGGCATTGTACATCAAACATCTTGTAAAGGAACTTTGCAACAAAATGGATGAGTAGAGTGCAAACATGGGCATATAATTAATGTAGCTTGAAAATTACACTTTCAAACTAACCTTCCTATAAAATTCTAAGGTGAATGCATTTTGGTTGTTGAATATTTGATTAATTGAACACCCTCATTTGTCTTGAATGGTAAAAACTGTATGAAATATTGTGTAAGCCAATCTTAGTTAGACATTTGTGTGTATTTAGATGCTTGTGTTATGTGCATAACCAAGATCACAAAGGAAACAAATTTATTATTCATGTTTAAAGATGCATTTTTATGGGCTATCCTTATAGCAAAAAGGGTTGGAGAGTGTATGACCTAGAGTTTAGTGTATTCTTTCTTTCAAAGGATGTAACGTTTTGTAAGCATGAGTTTCTTTACTTGACAAAAGATAACAATGGATGGGAGGATTGCTATAGTGTGGATGAGGATGATCATGTGGCTGTTGTGAGACAAAGTCGTGTGTCTCAGGAGAATGAGCAATCTGCACAAGTTAATGGAGATATTGAACCTAGTGAAGTTTTGAATAGTAAAGTGGGATGTGAGAATAATGATATTGAAGAATTCGTGGATATTAGAAGTTGTGAAAATAATGAAGTAAAGGGATGTAAGAGTTGTTGAGAATGAGGAGCCTTTAGGCTGTAGACATTGCGATAAATATTGTTTGTAAATTAGGCACCTTTATAAGTTCATTTGCTAAATCTCATCCTCAAATACACCCTATCCTATAGCATATTAAGTGAACTGTAATAATTTTTATATATGACATTGAAAGTTTTTGGTAGCTATTACTGCAAGAATTGAACCTCAAACTTTTTTTGAGGTTGTGAAATATGAAGGGTAGGGGAATGCAATGCAACAAGAAATACAAGTGTTGGAAAATAATGGCACCTGAACCGTATAAACACTTCCTATAGTGAGAAAGGCTATCAGTTGCAAGTGGGTTTATAAAATTAAGTATAATTCTAATGGGTCAATTGAGAGGTTTAAAGTAAGGCTTATGATTTTAGGAAAAAATTAAGTTGAAGCATCGGATTATAATGAAACCTTTTCACTCGTAGCCAAAAATGGTGATTGTTCATAGTTTTCTTATAGTTGCAGCAATTAAAAATTAGGGACTTCATCAAATGGACATCTACAATGCATTTTTACGTAGTGACATTAAAGAAAAAATATACATGAAATTGCATCTTGGCTTTCATTCCTAGGTATTGGCAAAGTTTGTCAACTCTGAAAATCACTGTATAGATTGAAACAAGCTCTTAAATGCTGGTTTTGCTAAGCTAGCTGGTGCTTTGAGATATTATAATTTTCATCAATCATATTCAGACTACTCTCTTTTTACATTACAACTTGACAGTTTGCAACTTAGTGTATTAATGTATATTGACGATCTTATAGTTTGGGAAATGATGCTACTGCGATTCAGAATTTCAAAACCTATATGATTAAATGTTTTTACATGAAAGATCTTGGGGTTCTAAAATATTTTTCATGATTGAGGTGGCTCGAAATTATAATGGTATTTTTTATGCCATTGGAAATATACATTGGATATTATTTACAACGTGGGTTTGTTAGGAGCAAAACCTGTTGGTTTTCCTTTAGATCAGAACCATCATCTTCCCTTGGCTAACTAAAAACCTTTTCCAGATCCAAAACGTTATCATAGGTTGGTTGGCTGATTAAGTTATCTTTATGTTATGAGGCCTGAACTTTTTTATATATGTGTTTGCACAATTTGTGCAGCTGCCAGTGCAAAAACACTAGGATGCAGTGATTCATATGGGGAATTATTTGAAAGGTAATTTAGATCAAGGAATTTTGTTATGAGTTGACTATGATTTGTAGATGTATGATCAATGTGATTCAGATTAGGCAAGTTACCCTTTATCTTAACGATCTCTTACATGATGGTTTATTCTACTTCATAGTTCTCCCATTTCTTGGAAGACAACTAAGAAACAATATATCGTGTCTTGTTCTTTAGCGGAGATTGAGTATCAATCTATGGCCACAACTACTTGTGAGTTAAAATGGTTAAAGGCTTTAATATTATACCTTGATGTTACACATCCTCGACCCACAAAACTTTATTGTAATAGTCAAATTACTTTGCATATTGCAGCTAACCCGATTTTTCATAAACATACGAAGCAAAATGAGGTTGACTATCATATTTTGCATGATGAAGTTGTTCAAGGAATCATTGATACAAGATATGTATCTACTCATGTTCAAATATTTTCTCCAATTCAATAGGGAAGTAATAATTTATTTCTTTCTTCACAAGTTGGGCACTCGAAATTTGCATGCTTTATACCGTATATTATTTTTGGTAGGCATATGTAATCAACTGAAGATTATTGGGGTCTTATTTAGGTAGGTATAATTAAGGAGAAAAATTTCTTGATTCTTGTAAATTTGTATGTATTGTTTCTTCTAAGCTCAATGGAAAGACATCACCTTTTATCCATATCTAAATTTGTTTTTGACATTATTTTTATATCTTATGAAATTTTAATATTCTTATCCTTAATATTTTGAAAATAAAAATTAATGAATATCAACTAGAAATAAAATTCCAACATATCATTCATTGATTCCATATCATCATACTGCCCCTTTCTTAATAGAAACACATGTTTTTTTAGGTAGGATGTAAAATTTGAGGCTTATGCTAAAATATATAGTAACTTGAATTATTTTTAAGATAAAGGTAAAAAACCAATATATACTTAAGTTTTAAAATTGATGACTCGTGTGTTAAAAATTAGTGAATCTTATTTATTTGTTGCTGTCAATTTCAGTTAGTCTTTACTAGTTTGTAGTTGTTAGCTTTCTTTTCCTATTTTTTAGGGTTATACTAAGTCAAATAATTATCCTTTAAATCTTTGCGATTATCTATAGGTAGACTCTTTAGTGAGTAGTGGGAGTTTTTTAAGGATAGTTTGTAATTCTGTTTTGCTATAAATCTTTCAATACCTTGTAATCATTAATTGCAGTTTAATAAAATATAGATAGCAAATCATTTTTTCTCTTTCTTCTTATACACATTCTTTTGAGTACTTGTTGTGCATCCCTGTTTTCTCCTATCTTTTATTTATTTTATGGTATCAAAGCCTCGTTGAGTTCTCTTTCCTTATTTACTCTTCCTATCTATCAAGTTTTTCTTATCGAAGAAGATTGAAGGTTTGAGGTTTCCATTATGAAATAATGGAATTAATGAATGGAGGAAATAGTACGTAATATGGCGTCAAGAAACATGTGGGTACAAACTACAAGTATTGGAGAATGTGTATGGAAGCTTTTCTCCAAGGTCAAGACTTGTGAGAACTTATTGCTGGTGATGGTTCAAAGATTCCAGTTCATATTCCTAAGAATACCTAGTCACGACGAAAGGGAAGATCAAGTATGGTAAAGCTCTCTTTGCGTTAAGGACTTCAATTAGCAAGGAGTTCATTAATCATGTTCATGATGTTACCTCTCTGAAACAAGTCTGGGAGACATTAGAAAAGCTATTTTTGAAGAAGAATATGTCGAGGTTGCAATTCCTAGAAAATGAATTAGCAATGACAGCATAGGGAGGTTGGTCAATTAGTGAATATTTTTTACAAATTAAAAGTATTATTGCTGAGATTTTAGAGTTAGATGTTGATGAGAAGGTCAATGAAGCATGACTAAGGCTATTTCTTATTTGCATTTTGAAGAAGGAATATACACCTTTCATTACCTCTATTCAGAGGTGAGCAGTTCAATCATTAATAAAGGAGCTAGAAAATTTGCTCTCTAATCCGGAAGCCTTGGTAAGACAAATGACCAGAAATCATAACTCTGAATCTGATGCTAATTTTTTCTCTAAAGGAAAGTCCAGTGAAAAGAAGACAATTGGAAATAAAAGTATAAAAGGAAGTGCAAAGAAAAGTGTTGGAAATACCTCACAAAAGAATAATTCTATCAATAGCTATAGATGTGGAAAGTTAGGTCATATTCAGAAGAACTATTGTGTTAAACTCTCCAAATCCAATGCAGTTTGTCAAGATCTAAAAGATGATAAACTCAAATAGGAGCAGTGTTTCACAGTTGAAGCAGTTGAAGTCTCCAAATTAACACCAAATCAACCTCTTGTCTATTATATAAACTATAATGAGGAGTGGATCATTGATTCTGATTGCTCACATCATGTGACTGGAAATGATTTATTGCTTTCAGAGTTGCGATGACACAATGATGATCAAGTTATTATTACAGTTGATAATTCAACTCATCCAGTAATGAATGAAGATATTGCGAAGATTAATATTGAGGATGCAAAAAAAAGATTTGTCAAATTATATGATGTTTATCACATACCAGGTTTACAGAAAATTTTAATTTCTGTCCCTCAAATTACATATTTTGGGAAGTATATTCTATATAGCCTAAATAATGTGTAGGTTCTTGATAATTTGAGAAATTTAGCTACTGATGTTGTTTGTGCTGGTAAAAAAAAAGAGGTTCTATTTTTTTTATGTCAGCAGGAGAGGCCTATATAAAAAAAACTAGTCAATCCGACAATATCGCAATATGACATGCTCGTTTTGGCCATGTATGCTATCAAATATTCGAGAAAATCTCTTCAAAGAAACTGTTATATGGCATTCCAACTCTAAGCAATGTTAAAGAAACAATAATCTATCAAGGGCGTCAGTTTGGTAAATCATATCTTCTTCCTTTCAAGAGCTCAATAAATCGAAGATCAACTATGATAGAATTGATGCATAAAGATTTTATGGGACCAACAAAAACTCTTAAGTTACAGTGGCTATCGATATGTCATGGTGTTTATTGATGACTATTCTAGGTATACATGGGTTTATTATTTAAAATTAAAAATGAAGCTTTCTCCAAGTTTGTTGAGTTTAAAGATTCTATAGAGAAGGAATTTGAGTTGAAGTTGAAGAGCTTAAGGAGTGACAAACGTGGTGAATTTGTGTCCTCTGAATTTTTTATGTTTTGTGATAAAAATGGTATCCAAAGGTGGATAATATGACCTAATGCCCCTCAGCAAAATGGGGTTGCTGAAAGGAAAATAACACATCTTCGTAAAACTAGTATGTCATGGCTGCACGATAAAGAACTTGCTTAAGAGCTTTAGGTAGAAGCTATTTGGTGTGCTTGTCATGTGATCAATCGTTTACTCCCTTTGCCAGGTAAACAAAAATCCCCTTTTGAGGTTCTGTATAAAGAAAGCCAAATGTTAATTATTTTCGGGTATTTAGTTCTATTTGTTATGTTCACATCTCTAAAACAAATCGAACTAAGCTTGACCCAAATGTAAAGAAGTGTATTTTTGTTGGCTATGATTTGCACAGGAAAGGTTTGAGGTGCATGGATCTAGAGACAAGGAAGTTTGTTACTTCAAGAGATGTGATGTTTAATGAAGTCTCATCTGCGTACTCTATCAAGAACTTCAAACTTGTTGATGATCAAGATAACTAAAATTTGATCCAACAAACTGATATGCATATGTTCAGTGATGATGATGTTGAACATGGAGAGGAAAATGAGTCTTCGACTCCTGAGTTAGATAATGTAGATGGAAAAGTTAATAATCAGGTTACAAGAAGATCAAAAAGGGAGAAAAAGCAGCCTAGTTATCTTAAAAACTATGAAGTGTAAACAAATCAATGTTTAGTTGCCTCATGCTTTCTCGAAACAGTAGTTGGAGAAGGACCTGAGTGCTATGAAGAAACTAAAGGCTATCCAATTTGGAAGTGGCCATGTAGGAAGAAATTAAAGCCTTGAGTGAAAAAGAGACATGGGAGCTTATGCCAAAACTAGAAAATTATAAGCCAATTACTTGTAAATGGGTTTATCGGTTAAAAAAAAGACGAATGGTTCAGTTGATCGACACAAAGCTCACCTAGTTGCTTGTGGTTTTTCTCAAAGCTATGGATTAGATTATCAAGAAACTTTCAGTCCAGTAGCAAAAATGGTTACTGTGAGATCAATTTTTTCACTTGCAGCATGTGGGGGTTGGAAATTATAGCATCTTCATATAAAGAACGCAATTCTTTACGGGGAATTAGATCATGAAGTGTTTATGGAGCAACCTGAAGACTTTATCTCCAAACAATTTCCTAACCATATTTGTCGATTGAAGAAGGCATTGTAAGGCTTAAAACAAGCACCACGTACTTGGTATGGTAAAGTTTCTCAATATCTCACCTTTTGTGGATTTAAAATTTCAAATTCATACTCCATCATATTTGTAAAATCAGATTCAAAAATGCACTTGTCAGTTCTTTTGTATGTCGATGATATGATAGTTATTGGACCTCGAATTTTTCTTAGAATTTAATTTAGTAAAGTAGTAAGCATGAATATAAATTAGAATTCTTGAATTAGCAATTTTGGAGTTTAATTAGGTGTATAATTAATTATGTGTGGTTGCATGGATTAAAAGGAAGAGTTAGAATTAATTTAAGGAGTTAGAAGGAATTAGATTAAATATGTAAGGATAAGCTTGGAAAGACAAAAGTTTGTCTTAAACTAATAAGAAAAGAAAAGAAGAAAGTAATGTATAGTAAGAAAGAAAAAGAGAGAAAGTCATAGAATAAACTAGAAGAAGAGAAGGAGAAATCGAAGCATAGAAAGAGAAGAAGAAGGAAGAAAAATATTCAATTGAGTTTAGGTAACCTTTATTTATTCTTCTTGTTTTGATAGAAAAAGGAAGTAGAGAAAATAGGTTACGTGATAAAAATTAAGAGAGAAAGAAGAGAACCGAGATTCTTTTTCTTAGATTATTATGAACTTTGAACTAGATCATAGTTCTTCTAGCTTAGATAAACAAAGAGTAGATTAAATCTAAGCTCATTTTTGGATAATAGAGCTTTATGGAAGTTCTATTCATATATGATATTTGAAAGAAAATATGTTTGATTGAAGGGAACCAAGAAAGTTGAAGGCAAGAGCAAGAGGAAAGACAAACGCGATCTTGGAGTTACAAGTAAATAGGTAGGTAATATGTTTATAGTTTTTATGATGATGGGCTATATTATTTGATTTTGTGTGTATAAATACTTGTCTTGAATCATTGTAATTATGGGAAAAATGTTCTGTGCATTTAATATCAAGTTTACTTTGCAATAATTCTGTTGCTTTGATATTAATGAAAAATAGAAAGTTTAAGAAGCATGAAATTATGAATATGGTATGAAATATGTAAGCATTGAAAATTTGCTTGTGTGGGTAAGAGAGATACCATTCTATTCGTCATGTGCAAGTTGACGTAAAGCCTTCTCCCAGCTACTCACTTATAGCATATGAGCTCTAAAAAATAGACTTATTTTGTTCATGGTGTAAACTTTGGTTTCACCATTCTGTTTTATAGGATTCTCTCGAGCCATTATGTTTATGCCTTGCATCTTGAATTGTTGAACATAAAGTATAATTGAGTATTATGGTTTGATTATTGAATGAACATATGATCTGATTTGTGTGATACTGTATTCTTTACTCTGTGAATTCTCAAAATTAAGAAATTGTGGATAATATAATCTGCTTATGCTAAAATGAAATATATATATAAATATATATATAGGGTGAGCTGCTAAGCTCAGCGGCTAATATGTTTATAGGCAGCGATGACAAGCCATACACACACTCAAGAACATATATATATATTCTTGAGTGTGTGTATGGTTTGTCATCGCTGGCTATAATCGTATTAGCCACTGAGCTTAGTAGCTCACCCCATCATTTTCCACTCTTTAGGTATAGACAAAGCAGATCATTGAACCTTACAAACTTCAGCTTACTCTAAGAATTTTGATTTCTTTTATAACGAAGTTAGTTCAAAAACTTTTGGTATTTTAGAAGTATGTCAAGCATAAGCATTCTTGTTGTATTTTTGGATTATGCTACTTTTTTGACTCTTAATATGTAATTGAAGTTATGTATAAACATTACGTTGATTAAGAAATAAAATTTTGTTTTGTTTGAGAAATGGTTGTAAGAGATGAAGAATTTCTTTTTTGTATATGTGCAAAATTTTCTTCTTTGTTGGGTTGTAAATGTTGTTTGGAAATGAAATGGTATGTTATTGTAAGGTTTTTGGATAAATTCTTTGTAAGTAAATTGTTGGGTTAGGAGTCTATTATGTTAGGAGTCTTATGCGTGTAGATTGTGTTTAACGGATTCGAGTCTTCTGATATTGGTAGCAGTTTCTTTTTATAGTAGAGCGAAAGAGGGGATAAAAATGTGTTTTGAATCTTCAATGTAACATCCCCTCACTTATGGAAAGGGTATTTTGGTCATTTTGGATGGGTTAGAAATATTTAAAGTGTTTTCGCCATATTCATGCATTCATATATGCTCATGAATAATAAATAGTGAATTTTTGCACATGTAAATGTTTGTACATGCATTCATGACATTTTCCCAGTTTTAAATGTGAATAATTGTGTGTTATAGAAAATGTGATTTGTGTGATTGAGAATTGGAATTGGAGAGCATTATTAGGGTTTTCCTATTTTTAGAGAATTATAGGAATTTTTCGGGAATTTTTCGAAATTGTTTCCAGACCCGAAAAATGGAAACAATTCCGAAAAATTGTCAAGTGACAGAATAGGGGTCATCCGGTAGTGAAATTTATTGTCCAATGGCACTGGAAACTTAGGTATATGAAATGAAGAATTTTTGGAATTGAGCCATTAGAAATTGGAGAGAAATTGAAGTGAATTGGGAAGAAAATTAGTGACCAATTAGAGTGTGACACATGTCACCACTCTTAATGTTATTTTTTTAAGAAATTCAGTCCACTCATAAGTCTTACACGATTCCTTCTACATGATTCTTCTTATGTCTTCTTTGACTAAAGTGTGAAGTGTCTTTTGGCTTGAATTTCTTTCTCTCATCCGAAGGTGATTGTTTCCTTGGTTTCTTTGTGAATTTTAACCATTCTTTCTTCACTCTTCCAC
>JANQBM010000009.1:22522538-22545241 GCA_025594535.1 Erythroxylum domingense | reverse complement strand
TATCTGTATATAGCTAATTGTTTATATTTGGTATAGAATTATTACATATCCCTTAACTGTGGGATCTAAATTAGGACTTGTGTAGTATATATACGTTGACATCTCTTAATAGAATTTTATCCTAGAGAATTATATTTCTCATTATTTTACTTTTTACATCCCTTCATTCTAATAAATTAAAAAAATTAAAAGGTCAATAAAGCTTTGGAATAGAGGAACAAGGAAAAAAGAAACAAAAGATTTGTTGCCGACAGATTGAAGCTGGATGTTTGTAGAACGCAACTTAACATTGAGGGAGTGCTTAATTGATGAGTTTGGAAAGGGGTTAATAGGTAAGGAATGAAAAGTGGGTGATTAGTTGTTGATTATCATTATAGGGACAATAGTTTAATATCTTAATTTTGGGAAATCTTTCATACCCTCCATTTAGTAGAAGAATGAAACTCATTCCTTAATAGTGACTTTTTTTAAAATTTTTTTAAATTTATAATTAATTGAAATAATATAATTAAAATTAATTAAAATATAATTAATTAAAATATAATAAATAAATAAATTAAAATATAATAAATTTTTATTTTTTAATATTTTTTTAAACTAACTACTATCAATAATAATAATTATTATCATTTTCTTTTAATCAATAATTATAATTATAATTATAATATTAATATTAATATTTATATTTATATTTATATTTATTTTTCACTATATTTATTTTTTGTGACCACCCTTCCGATAATCCGTTTGAAACATTCTGCTGTTCTAAGTCTTAACATCCAGTTCAGAGACGAATAGAGGCGGCGGCGGGGCCGCTCAGTGTCAGTATTGGTGGTTTTCGGATCTGCAGTTTAATTTAGGTGGTTGAAACAGTTAACTAAACATTGAACGGCACAATAGAAATGTAGACGAGCAATGATTCAGTGCACGAGCATCCACGTAGACCTCATGGCGAAATCGTCCCAATCGTATGATAAAGGATAGGATGGCGTGGGAACAGCACCTTTCCTTGCAAAAAATTACCCAAAAAAAACATTCCAACGTCTTTCGACCGAATTATGCAAAACAGGTACCAACTTCGTGTAAGGAACAACAAACAACAACGAAAGTACAAATTAATTTCGTATATTGAAAAAAATGAAAAGAAACTTGCTTGATTTGATTGATTTGATTATTTGATATAAATATTATTAGCGGATATTTATTACGATTTGTTGATAAAGTAAAACATTTGAAGCATTCTTTGTACTTAAAACTAATTAATAAAGAGAAGAGATTATGAGGAGCTAAGTAGACGAAGCTATGAGGAGAAATTTGAGCAGAAGAGATGAAGGGCGATGAAGCGACGCTTCCCTCCTAATTCCCGCCTCCGAACTTCCCAGGTAATTTGATACCTTTTTAATATATTTCTCGAAAAAATCTTCTTTTCTTGATTTAACTATGTTATCGAACCCAACCCATTTATCTTTCTCGTGGAATCTGATGATTCCAAAGCTCCTGGGTTATATGCCTAATGTCAGTGATCGGCTCTGCTATGTGGCATAAGCTCAATCTATTTTGGGGCCAAAGTTCAGGGTTTTACTTGGATTTTTACAACTCTTCTTCTTTCTTTATTTCTTGATCATCTTGTCTAATTAGCTGCTTAAAGCTTTGTTCTTTTCACTCTTGCTATTCTGCAACTTGTAATGCTTGTTGTTTCTGGAAAAGCTAGGTTCTTGTCCTCTCTTTTTCTTCTTTAGATTCTAAACTCAAATGGGTATTGCAGGTTAAAGCTTAATGAAAAGGAAGTTATTACAATGTCATCCTTTTCCTTACCCATGGAAATGCTCACGCCGGGAGCCATTTCAAGCTGGTTAAGTTCAGGAGTTTCTTGTTTGCATTTTCATGTTTCTCCACGTTTCGATGCCAACATTGTAGTTCATTTCCTGTCATTTAAGGTTGAAAAGTAAAATAATGAGAAAAATAATTCTCTGGAATAAAATTTTATTAACAGATGTCAACGTATATATACTACACAGGTCCTAATTTAGATCCCACAGTTAAGGGATATGTGATAATGCTATACCAAATATAAACAATTAGCTATATAAGGATAAGCATGATGGGAGTGATATGAGGAGTATCCCATTAACCACGATATTTCCTCCAATACTCCCCCTCAAGTTGGTGTATGGACACTGGAAATACCCAACTTGTGAAGAAGATAAAGAAATCGATCTCGTCCAAGGGCCTTGGTGAAAATATCAGCTAATTGGCGTTGAGATGAGATAGACCGAGGAACCAAAGTTTGCGATTGCATGTGCTGACAAACAAAATGACAGTCGATCTCGATGTGTTTGGTTCGTTCTTGGAAAACTGGATTTGCAGCAATATGTAGAGTTGCTTGATTGTCACAAAACAATGGTACAGCTTGAGTAATGGGAATCTTGAGATCTTGTAAAAGACTGCGAAGCCAGATAATTTCACTAGAAGTGGTAGCCATAGCTTGATATTCTGCTTCCGCCTAGGACCGAGAGACCACTGATTGCTTCTTAGCTCTCCAAGAAATAGGGAAGGATCCAAGGAAGATGATGAATCCTGTTGTGGAGCGCCGTGTGGTAGGACACCTTGCCCAATCTACATCACAATAAGCCTGGGGTGATAAAGGACCTTTTGAAGGAAATAAAAGTCCCTGTCCAGGAGAATTTTTGAGATAACGCAACACACGATAGGCTGCTTCCATGTGTGGTTGACGAGGAGCATGCATAAACTGGCTGAGTATATGAACAGAATAGCTAATATCAGGTCTTGTAATAGTGAGGTAGAGGAGTCTCCCAACTAGTCTTCTATATCATTTAGGATCCGTATAAAGTTCAACATCATTGATTTGAAATTTATGTTGACTTTCCATAGGAAAGGTAGCAAGTTTGCTGCCCAACAAGCCGTTTTCTTTCAAAATGTCTAAGGTATATTTTCTTTGGCAGATAGCAATGCCTGAAGGAGAGCAAGCTACTTCTATGCCAAGGAAGTCTTTTAGTTTGCCAAGATCCTTGATATGAAACTTGTGATCAAGATACCGTTTGAACTTATCAATACGAACATGATCATTGCCAGTAATAATCACATCATCCACATAAATTAATGCAGCTAGAAATGACGAACCATTATGGAATATGAAAAGAGAATGGTCCGCATGTGATTGATAGAACCCAATGTTGAGTAATGCTGCAGTGAATTTTTGATACTAGTTTCGAGGTGCCTTTCGTAGACCATATAAGGACTTTTGAAGATGACAAACGCGTGTCTCCCCTTGTTTAGCAAACCCTTGAGGAATATTCATGTATACCTCTTCATGCAAATCACCGTGGAGAAAAGCATTATTCACATCCAACTGTGGAGTGGCCAATTTTGGACAGAAGCAACTGCTAACAAACAACGAACTGTAACTAATTTTGCTACTGGTTCAAATGTCTCATGGAAATCTACCCCCTCTATTTGTGTAAATCCTTTGGCCACTAATCGTGCTTTGAGTCTCTCAATGCTACCATCAGGATTGTGTTTCACCTTATATACCCATTTGGAGTCAATAGCACGTTTCCCTTTTGGTAAAGGAGCTAAGACCCAAGTATGATTAGCTTCTAAGGCCTTTAATCTCTTTTGTCATGGCATCTCTCCAATGCTTGTGTTTCCTGAGAAAAGTTTTAAGGCTCATCTATAGAAGAGATGGCTACTAGAAAGGCATGATAAGCATGAGATAACTTGGAATATGAAATAGTGTTAGACAAAGGGTGTACCGTCGAATTAGCCGAAGGATTGGGAGCATGAGATGACGAGTTGTCTGTGGAGAGAGACCGTGGTAGCTGAACATCAAATCCTTTTAAGTCGTGTGGACACCGTGTGATTCCGCTGTGGTAGGGCATGTTGCAAAATTTCATGATTGTTCACCGAGTTTGGTTCCTCATCAGGTCCATTGGATTGCTGCATGGAGTCATCATTCTGTGTGTCCAAGTCATGCATGATATTTGATCCAATTTGCCCATGAGCATTAGGTTGAAGTGGACTTGCAGTTTGTGATCCATGAGACTCTTCGTCCAAAGTTTGATGCAAGTTAGGTAGTGTAACTAGTGGATTGGAGTGCTCAGCTAGCTCTCTTTGTTGAACACAAAAATCAATTGATCTTGGTTGTTGTGTGGTAGAAGAAAATGGAAAAATGTCTTCAAGAAAACGAACATCTCGAGACACATAAATATTCCCTTTGTCCATGTCAATCCCTTTGTATCCCAAACACTTTGTATTCCTTCTGGCCATGAGGATATCCAACAAAAATTCTTGGTTGTGAACGTGGTGCAAATTTGTCTTGTGGCTTGCTGTTAACATGTGCATAACATAAACATCCAAAAGTACGTAAATGGTCATAATTGGGTACCTTATTGAATATAATTTCATATGGAGTCTTATTCTTCAAGGCAACAAGTGGCATTCGATTAATCAAATATGCTGCTGTGAGAAGACACACTCCCCAAAATTTAAGAAGAAGATTTGCTTGAAATCGAAGTGCCCTTGCAACCTCTAACAAGTGTCGATGTTTACGTTCCACAACCCCATTTTGTTGTGGTGTATCTGTGCAACTAGATTGTTTATCCATGCCATGCTCAATGTAATGCGCCAAAAGATCACTGTGCTAAACTCAAGCCCATTATCAGTTCGGAAAGTTTTTCATGACAACCAAATTGTGTATTTATTCATTTAAAGAAATAGAGTAAATACTTGCGTGCTTCAAATTTAAACTTCATGAGAAAAACCCAAGTGGTTCTACTGTAATCATCCACCAAGGTCAAGAAATAATGTGCATTAGAGAAAGAAGCAGTATTGTAAGGTCCCCAAATATTACAATGAAGTAAATAAAAAATGTGTATAGTTTTGTTCACATGAATTGGAAAAGGCAATCGGGTATGTTTTGTTCTACAACAAGCATCACAAAAGGCCTCATACATTTTATTCTTAGCAATAGATATGTTTGGGACAAGAGGATGTCGATCCATTGGTAGGTGCCCAAGTCTCTGGTGCCATAAACTAGATGTGCTTGAACTAGTAATAGCCAGTGCTTTTTCCACCCCTCTCGTCTCCAGGTAGTACAACTCGTCTCGCACTCTACCCACTCCAATTGGCGTCATCGAGGCTAAGTCCTATATAACACAAAAATCCAGCCAAAAAATTAGAGCACAGTTCAAATCCTTACACAACTTTCGCACTGATAGCAAATTAAAGCAAAAGCCTTGTGCAGCAAGAACATTTTTTAAAACTAGTTGCTTGCTCAAGGAAACAGTACAGTGTCACTATTGGGTATTTGGATAGGTGAGATTTTTGGATTCATAATAGGATCAGATAAAATTTTAACATCACATGAGATGTGATCTGTTGCCCTTGTGTGTCAATTACCTAAGATTGTTCTTTCTTACCAGAGACATTGTTCACCAAATTTGCAGAAGGTGGTTTCGAATCAAGGGTGCCAAGTAATGCCATGAGCTGCTCATGTTGCTTGGGTGTAAGCTTAGGGATTGTTGGTGTTGGTGCATTTGAGTCAATGGCACCAACAAACGAGCTAGAAGCAGAATCCAATGTGTTTCGACAGCCGTGGTTGCCTCCTTTGCCTCTTGAGGACCCTCCTTGAGACCTTTTCTGCCAATTTTCTGGATATCCATCCAACACAACAATTTTCACGGACCTGATTTGTTTTGTGACAGTAGCTGCAATGCCACTGGTTGCCATCCTTTTCGCTGTTATCAAGATGGATCTTTGCATTTTCACCTCGTGCCAGCAAGGTAGTTTCCTCAATGACTGGTGTATGTGAAGATGTTATGATATTCTGCTTTTCTTCTTGGGCTGTGACTGCATAAGCTCGTCCTAATGTTGGTAACAGATCAATACTTAACACTTGAGACCTTACCTTTGCAAAAGAGTCATCCAAGCCCATGAGAAAATCATAAACCTTTTCTTGTTCACGCATCTCTTGCATTTCCTTTGCTGCCCCACACTTACATCCACATGAACAAATTTGAATCGGATGAAGAGCTTGTAGTTCTTGCGAAATTGCCTTCAATCTCCCATAGTATGTGGATATGGGTGCTTTCTCTTGTTTTAAAAGGGCAATGGTCCGCTTCAAATCATACACTCGAGGATCCAGTCCTTGGGTAAATCGTTCTTCAAAATCCATCCAAACTTCTTTGGTGGTATCGGCATGTGCTGCACTGGATTGTAGATCTTTGTCAATCGCATTGATGAGCTATGACAACACGATTGAGTTGGACTGAACCAATGACTGAAAGTCTGGGGATTGGACATCCGGCTTAGCGATTGAACCATCTACAAAGCCTGCCTTGTTTTTGCCTGCAAGAGCGTTCATCATGGTTTTGCACCATGTGAACTAATTTTCACCATTTTCATTGAGTGGATGGGTAACGAATATAAGCCCTGGGTGATCAGAATGATGCAAGTAGTAAGGTGATTTGGGATCAGTTGTGTTTGTTGTTGCAGCCGATGCCAAATCCTTCTTAGCTCCTGATACAACTTCGTCACCCATGCTTGGAAAATAATAGCAAGGTCACAGAACCTGGCTCTGATACCATAAAAAGTAAAATGATGAGAAAAATAATTCTCTGGGATAAAATTCTATTAAGAGATGTCAACGTATATATACTACACAGGTCCTAATTTAGATCCCATAGTTAAGGGATATGTAATAATTCTATACCAAATATAAACAATTAGCTATATACAGATAAACATGATGGGAGTGATATGAGTATCCCATTAAACACGATATTTCCTCCAATAAAGGTCTCCTAGTTAACTCCTTTAACTCATCACATTAAAGATAAATGTAGTTATGTTGTCTACATGGAGCAGTACATTGCCTATTCGCCATGTTTCTTTTTTCCGAGACCAGCTGTTAAACTAGGGTTCAGATCCTTTGTACCCAATGCCCTTATCCAACTCTGATCTATGCCAAAAACAACGACTTTTTATGCTGTTAACACCCAAAATGACGTCATTTTTTGTGCAGAACAGGGTTGGAATAGGGTGTTGGGTATAGAGGATCTGATGCTGTTAAACTAGCCCACTCCTATCTCTGATCATTTTATTATCGTCTTGAACAGTCACGTCATTTTTTTATTTTCTTGGTACTCTGTTTGTCTGACATCACAATTCATTTATCTACAGATCTCAGAAGCTTATAATTTCCTGCTTCCAGGTAATCCTCCTTTTATGTTAGATAAAGACTTGCCTCAAAGGATCATGTTTCTCAAACTCCCCTAATGGACCACCTTAGCTTATTAGATGACTTGCAATTTGGACTCAACATTTGCATGCTTTGATGACTTGCAATTTTAATGGGTTGTTGTTGTTGTTGTATTTGCATGCTTTGACTTTTGGACTTTTAGTTTTAGATGTAGTTTCACGTCAAACATGTAATTTCCAATAGTTTGATAAGCACTTTGAGATGACTATGCGTTGGTGAATTTGTTGAACTAGTTTTCCTCATTCTTCTTGGCTGGTTTCAGTTCCCTATGCGCTAATCACTGTAACTTTGACATTTTAATTTTTAGCTCAGCCTTAACTTAGCATCAGATCCAATGTCTTCAAGGAAGAATCATTTTGTAAACCAGGTTAACTACCTAGCTGCTGGAGGAGAAGGATTCATTTTGTGTAGAAAAGGTAAATTATGTAGTTATGGTTATTTCCTCATGTCTTGTGTTTGCCTTCTTAGTACCATTACCTTTACTTGCTCTATATTATCTATTGTCAGGTTGATTTAGGTGTTTCCACTTCATATAAATCTTTACTGATGTTATCATTTCCACCTACATGATATCCGAGGTCGATGAAGTTGCTGCAGTCTTGTTGGTTGCCAAATAATAGAAAAGATGGCTCCTCTTCGGTCAGCAGGATATGTTGACCCTGGATGGGATCATGGCACTGCTCAAGATGAAAGGAAAAAGAAGGTCAAATGCAATTACTGTGGCAAAATTGTAAGTGGCGGGATATTTAGGTTGAAGCAACATTTGGCTAGAGTGTCTGGTGAAGTTACTCATTGTGATAAGGCTCCAGAAGAGGTATGTTTCAATATGAAAAAGAACCTGGAAGGATGCCGTTCCAGTCGAAAACGAAGGCAATCCGAATATGAAGAAGCATCTTTAGCTTTCCACTCAAACAATTATAATGACATGGAAGATGTTCCTGATAGTTATAAACAGAAGGGCAAGAAAGTAATTACTGATAAGAACTTGGTTATGAGATTTGCTCCTCTTCGATCATTAGGATATTTGGACCCTGGCTGGGAACATTGTGTTGCTCAAGATCAAAAGAAGAAAAAGGTGAAATGCAATTATTGTGAAAAGATAATTAGTGGGGGTATCAACCGGTTTAAGCAACATCTGGCAAGGATCCCTGGAGAAGTTGCTTACTGTGATAAGGCTCCTGAGGAAGTGTATCTTAAAATCAAGGAGAATATGAAATGGCACCGAACAGGTCGTCGAAACCGGAAGCCTGACACCAAGGAGATATCTGCTTTCTACACTCTTTCAGATAATGAGTTTGAAGAAGAAGAGCATGAGGGAGGGCTGCTGCAATGTTCAAGCAGGGATCTGCTCATGATTGAGGATAAAATTTCAGATAACGATGTCAGAAATAACAGGTGCAGATCTCCTGGTAGTAGTGGTAATGGTAGTGAACCACTTTTGAAGAAATCAAGATTGGATTCTGTCTTCTTGAAATCACTAAAAAACCAGACATCATCACATTATAAGCATGTGAAAACAAAGATGGTTGCGGAGAAAAAGTGTAGGAAGGACGTTGTAACTGCTATTTGTAAATTCTTTTATTATGCAGGCATCCCTTCAGGTGTGGCCGATTCCCCTTATTTCCACAAAATGCTGGAGTTAGTTGGACAGTATGGACAAGGCCTGCAAGGTTCATCTACCCATTTAATATCTGGTCGGTTTCTTCAGGATGAGATCAACACAACCAAAGAGTTGTTAGCTGAATTAAGGACGTTTTGGTCAATTTCTGGGTGTTCTATTAGGGCTGATATTTGGAATGATATTGAAGGTAGGACATTGGTGAACTTCCTGGTCTCTTGTCCTCGTGGCGTATATTTTTTTTCTTCAGTTGATGCTACTGATATCATCGAAGATGCTGGAAATCTTTTTGAGATGTTGGACAAAATGGTTGAAGAAATAGGCGAGCAAAATGTGGTTCAAGTATGAAACTCATTCTTTTTCCTGTTGCTTAATTTCTGCTGTGTAATGACTTGAATTTACTTTTATTGATTTCCTAAAAATTTTTTCTTCTTACTTATACTAAAAGGTAATCACCAAAAACACAGCCAGTTGGAAGACCGCTGGGAAGATGCTTGAAGAAAAAAGGCGCCATTTATTTTGGACACCATGTGCTGTGCACTGTATAGATCAAATGCTTGAGGGGTTTTTGAACATAAAATGGATAGGAGAATGCATCATCAAAGCTAAAAAAGTTACAAGGTTTATATATAACAATACATGGTTGCTGAATTTTATGAAAAAAGAGTTTACAAGAGGACAAGAACTTCTAAGGCCTGCTGTTTCCAAATTTGGCACTACTTACTTCACTTTACAGAGTTTGTTGCATCATGGCATTGACCTAAAGAGAATGTTTCTGTCAAATAAATGGGTTTCTTCCCCATTTGCAAAGTCTGACGAGGCCAAGGAGGTTGAAAAACTTCTCTCCAATGCATCATTTTGGAAGAAATTGCAGTGTGTTAGAAAATCACTGGAGCCAATCGCACACGTTCTTCAAAAGATAGATAGCAATGAAAGCCAGTCCATGCCATTTATGTATAATGACATGTGCAGAGCTAAGATTAAAATTAAAACCATTCATGGGGATGATACACAAAAGTATGGACCTCTGTGGAATGTGATAGACAATAACTGGAACTCATTGTTCCACCATCCGCTGTATGTAGCAGCTTACTTTCTCAACCCATCATATCGTTACCGTCCTGATTTTGTTTTGGTATGAAAAAATGATCTACCATTCTAGTTGTTAAATACCTTCAGTTTTTCTGGTTTAATTATATTTAGTTTCATTGTTCTAGCATCCGGAGGTTA
Source organism: Erythroxylum domingense (assembly GCA_025594535.1). Taxonomy (NCBI): domain Eukaryota; kingdom Viridiplantae; phylum Streptophyta; class Magnoliopsida; order Malpighiales; family Erythroxylaceae; genus Erythroxylum; species Erythroxylum domingense. Next base: position 22,535,114 of record JANQBM010000009.1, on the reverse strand, counting down.
TTCGTGGATTGAATGAATGCATAGTCCGATTGGAAGCTGATAATGCAAAGAGAATTTCAGCATCCACGCAGGTAATATATTCTTACACTTGAGTCGTGTTCCATTTATAATAAGGCTAGAGCTAGTTCTATTTGGTTGATGATTCAAGCTTAGCCTGTCTGTTCTGCTACTGAATTTGCATAAAAACCAGCCAAAAGAGTTTTGTTAATTTTAAGTGGTTGCCAAGTTTAATAATGTTGTCGTGTGATCAGATTCCTGAATTTGTATCTGCTAAAGCTGATTTTGGAACTGATTTGGCAATAAGTACCAGAATGGAGCTTGATCCAGGTAATCAACTGAGTATCTAGTGTACACAGGATTTAAATGTAATTATTTAGTGATATGAAAATTGAGAAAAGTTGCGTACATGTGCTACCATTACTCTTATTAGCTGCATGGTGGCAACAACATGGAATAAGTTGCTTAGAGCTTCAAAGAATTGCTATACGCATACTGAGCCAGACATGTTCATCTCTTGGTTGCGAACATACCTGGAGCATCTATGACCAAGTCCATAGCAGAAGGCATAATTGTCTGTCTCGGAAAAGATGGAATGAGCTTGCATATGTTCACTACAATTTGCGATTACGTGAGAGCCAGATAGGAGGAAAGCCTTGCGATTTGATATCATCTGAAAGTTTCATGTACGAAAGCATACTGGATGATTGGCTTGTGGAGAAACAGAAACAGTCCTTGCAAGAAGATGAGGTACTGGATTTTAATCAAGTATATCTTGTGCAAAAGGATTCTGCATAAAGGTGTTGGGAACTTATTAAACTCCTGAGTTGTAATGTTGTTTCAGGATATGCTTGACAGCAAAATGGAACAACTATATGCAGATGAAATGGATGAGAATGAACATGAAGTAAACAGACCTGCAGAAATGGTATCATTGGCTGATGTGGGTGAACCTTTTGAGGGCAGTTCTGCAGCTGGAGGAGTTACCACTGATGATGATGGTTTTGACTTTCTTGATGATGATTTGACAGAATAAGTTGTGTCTCATAAACCCTAGTGAGAAATGAGATGTGAATGAAACCTAGTGAGAAATGAGTTGTGAATGAACTGATGTTAGAAAGTAATTAGTATCAATGAGCGATTCCATATGATAATTTATTGTGCAATACAGTTGTACAGTCGTCTTATAAATCATAACAAAATCGCAATTCCAACTTTTCTTCAATTAAGTTAACCACTGTTGCTTCATGGATTTCCATAATCACTTTCTCGTTTATAACTGTTGCTTCATGGATTTCCATAATCACTTTCTCGTTTATCTTCCCATTTTTCCCATCTTCTTAGTTCAGAATGTTGATAGCTCATGGACTTTTCGTAATTGTTAGCGCATGTTGCATCTACAGTTTGTCGTATCTGCTTATTTTTAGCCTTTCTCATTGCTTATGTTGACAGTTTATGCTCATAACTCGGCCTCTTAGAAGCAGAAAGGTATGTAAGATACCTTCGTTAAGTATTCGATTAGATGTTTGGAGATGATTACAGAAACATGGGGCTACCAGTCGCTTTGTATGCAACCCTGAGAGTGAGCTCAGACTGATGACATGCAATTAGAAATGTGATAATTTATAACCTACAAACATTCTGTTTGCAACTTTAAGAGTTGATTCATTGTACTCGCGGAGCGGCGGTTCATAGCACGTTTTATATCAATTTGAATATTATATTACCTCATTCGTTGAGTTACTGTCTGCCTTAATCCAAGCTTCAATTCAGTACATGTTACTTATTTTCGAATATATCTCAATGCTTTAAAATAGTTGGCAACGTAATATTTCCAAATTTTGGCAAAAACTGTAAAACTCATTGAGGAAATTCCCATTTGCTTGAGTAGATTCCGAGACCAAATAAGTAAATTTAGCAAAGTACTTGGCTGATATAGAAGTAAAAGATGAAAAATAAGATCAAGACGCTTACTCCTTAGTCCTTCCTAGGCTGTGGCTGCCTAAGTCTAAACATATGTATTGCGGAGACATGGAAGCATTGTAACTGCAGATTTAACAGGGCTCGGATGGCAGTAGGTGAGATTGCCAAGTAATTAGGACATCCAAATAACTATAAACAAACGGGAGGGAAGGAAGATGGAGAGTAAATTGGACTCCTGAGCGGAAGAGACTTGGCTACAAAAGACATTTTGAGAGCGTCATCATCTTAAAAGGGAAATTTATCTGCCCATTCAAAATTTAGTAAAGTGCGCAGTGAACTTCACGCCGAAAAGAGAAACAGTAAATTGTTGTCTATGAATAGAAAAAACAGTAGAGGAAGACAAGGAGCGAAGACCTGAACAAATGGAAAAAGAAGCATACATCTCATGTTCCTAGTACAAGTTTTTGAACATAGAAAATCTTACTGCAGTTATCAGTACAATTTATCTACGGGTGGAAGATCATGTTTTTAGTAACATGTTCCTCCTACGATTGATATATATGACCAAGACCTCAACTAGTAATGCAGAGCACTTCTTCAATGTGAAACATACCTGGAAAGCTTCAATATCGTCCATAGTCACTTCAATATTTAACTTTTCCCCTTGTTCTTCGAGCAAACCACCATGCCTAATTCTTGGAAACACCGACCAAAGGAGCCAACAAGCCTCATTGTATATAGTTGGAATGATGTTTCAAATGAACCATCTAATTTCATAAACTCAAAATTATGCTGCCTGCAAAGCTGTTTCATAGACATGCTCAACCCAGACAGTAATTGATTCCCAGTGTCCTACACACCTTATTTATCCAACACTTACCCATGGTAACTCTTACGGCAAAAGATTTGGCTTAGTTTCTATCACGCATCATCCAGTTAGAGTCATCACAGTTACCAGATGGTTTTGTTGCTCAAAGACCGTGATAATCTAACGGTGCTTAAAGCATTGGCTTGCTTAGTAACAAGAAATCCATAACACCAGAGAATTTGTTAATGGTTGATGCATGTCTTAGCATAAGGCATCCTCTACTACAGCCGCAACTCCCATCAAATCCACCCAGAAAAGAAGGTAAAACACATACCTAATTACTAAAATCACAAGTATTTATTGCAGTCCATTATATTTTCAACTTTTAAGATGACTAGTGTAGCTCTCGTAGCTGGTCAAATTCCCCAAATATTTTCCAATCCCATGTCCCACCAACATACTCGCAATTAATGACCCTAGCCAAGCCAATTTTTCTATACCAGCATAGTCTGTGATCAAATAGCAGGACCAGCACCTGGTTCTGTATTACTTTCTTGTACAGTAATAGCAATAGGCTGCCATCCTGAATGATGATGAATAATCCATTTCTTTAAAGAAATTATCATATTTAAAATCTGGAGTACATTACCCAAAGCAAGGTATTCCAGGCAAGCCTTTTTCAAAACCAGTGCTGCTTCATATCTGTACAACAGTGACAAACCACACAAATGGTTATCTAATCACATTTTACAATATGATGATTCAAAGTTGCAAGCAATAAGCAATATAAACAAAAATATTTACCTGCAATTGGAGGCCATCATGGCAGATCGTCCAGCTGATGAAGTTAGAAACTTGCGTATTTCATCCCAAGTTGTTTTTGGGTACTGGTTAGGATTACCACCAATAGGATTCACACACTTCCATAGCTTTTCTTTTTTATTGACAAATAATTGTAATGCACCCAAATTTTGCTTCACTACCATATTCTTGTCAATTGCACAGTCCAAAGCCTTCCGTACATCAATACTATGATGTTTTTGATCTCCAAATCGAATACAATCGGTAATGTTTGCTTCCGTTGGCATAATTTTTTCAACTTTCAGGGTGTTCAGGGCAAGTAGAATAATTCCAATAAGGCCTTGCTCATAGACTGAAGGTGACTGGTGTCCTTGAGCTCCCCAAATACCATTACTACTAGTGGTACTAGTTATCATTTGGGAGGATAAAGGGTTTGGAAGTCCAGGAGCAATGGGACACCAATTGTTTGTTGGGCTACTGTTTATGGTATGTTCTTTATGTGGACCAAAGGTAGCAGGATTTGGATACTCAAGAGAACCTGCTTTGAAATCTTTTACACTTTGTCCCTGGGTATTAGGAACATCTTTCATATAACCGGAATATTCAGACATACTTAGTTTAGAAATATCAGGCACATTTGTCAAAGGGGCCGAGGAAAATCCAAGTTCATTAGGTCTAGGACGATAACCATAATTTTGATGAGAATTGGGAGGTGGTGAAAAATTAGCTGCAAAGGGCTGTTGTTGTACGGAGAGGATATTAGGCCTCAATGGCTGCATAAATCCATTCTGAGAAGAACCAGAAATATCTTGTGGAAACCTAGCTGTAGGGTCAACACCTCCAAAAAACTCATGAGGGGCTTTCTTAAACTGCTTTCCTTGTGTATATTCCTGTTGACTTGAGTTATCATAGCTCTTACTTTCTTGTATCCCAAACGGGCCACTCAAGGGTCTTGAAAGACCACGACCATATTTCCCTTTGTTTCTCATATCACCAACCCTTCCACCAGGAGATGAATTCAGATTTCCTACGGCAATGCCTTCAGAACTGAAAACCGGTGGATGAACAAATTGACTAGATTCAGAATTCCTACTTTGTGAAGTAACCGCAGCCAATTGTGTCGATTCAGTACTTGTAAGCGGAGCTCCCCCGGCAGATAAGCTAGTCCAAAGCCATACACTCCTTGCAGCAGCAATGAGTGGTGCAGAAGCTTTAAGTGGCTGTGCCAAAAGTATATTATACCTCCGCATACGTAGTTGATGTAAAGCATTAGAAAAATCTCGGTCACCGGAAATAAGCAAATAGTTCGCCGGTGCAGGGTTGTCCACTGCCCAGAATAGCATATCTACTAGAATTTTCTTGTCACTCGCATCTTTAACACCTGCTCACCAATCATAACTTACAAAGTCATCAATCAGGACTCTTTTCTTATCCAAATGTCAACCTATACATTAACCAACTAGAATATAAACACAATAAAACCTCCAAAAGATCAACAAATACAGTTTATTCCAGAAAATAATCAAATCAAGAAATAGAGAACCAGATCACATTCCAGAAAAGAAATACAGTTCATGCAGTAACCCCAAACCCTAGAAATGATCAAAACTCATAACGAAAATCAGCAATACACTATAACCAAAACAAACAAAAAAAGTACCGGCTGGGACGTGATTGAGTGCGATGCCGGTGCTAGAGAGCGCTCGCTGGACCGGCTCCGGAATACGGTTAGTGTCGCCGTAGGCGGAGATGGAGACGGGGCCACAATAGTTCATTTTGGCCAAAGCGGAGCTTATATTCTGGGCGATTGTGTGGGGATCGCACACTTTAGGCACTTGGCAGTTCTCTATATCCCACCAAACCGAAGTCTTCGCCGAAACGTACTGCGTCTCCGCCACCGCAGTGGTTGCAGTGGTCCCTCCGTTCGCATCTCCGACCATGGTTACACTTTCGGCAGCAACGAGCCACAATTAGCATCTATGGGCAAAATACCGTCAATTAGCATCTATGGGCGACTAACATGTCGACCCCAACTTTTGGTTTTGTCAGACTTCTTTACTTTCGTCCTTCCCAGTCGCTGCAAGTCTTCAAGTGACTCGTCTACTGTAGCTAGTTGGGATAGATTTTTACAGTTTTGCCCCCAGAGTACCGAAAGATCCAAAGGTCCAGAATTGTACTAAGTGATTTGATAATAAGAAAATTAGGCATTAAGGAAATAAGGATGGTCCACAATTTAGGTGATCAAAATTGGAAATTCATATTCATAATTATTACTCCCCACTCGATTCTTCTTCACCGCCGGTCCAAGTCGTTCACTTAAAAAATACAAACTAACGAAACCATTTTATATTTTATATTTCAAAAACAAAAGTATTAACTCTGAGGTTTGGACATAATAGGTAGTATACTTGGAGCGACGATTTCAGAATATTTTTGGTGATAAAGGAATGCGTTTAAACTTTAAAGTTTGCGGAATCGACCTTTAGCTTCTAATTCAAGCCGTTGCCTCAGATGGAAGGAATCTGAATGAAAAACAGGATCACTGTTGTAAGCCATTGATTGTCTTGTGAACTGTAATTTGTAAACTCTCACGGAAATGCGCAAAATTCTAGCAACGAATTCATTGACCTTTAGTTACAAACTAGCATGCGGACACTGCGCAAATGCGCAGTAATATAATGCCCACTTAATTTAATTTTAGGAGTATTCATGCTTTATTTAATTTTAGGAGTAATTATAAACATGTTATATTATTTAATATATAAATGAATATTGTATAATTTAAAATTTTGTGATAAAATTATAAATATTTAAATTTTAAAATGTATACTAAGAAAGGAATTAATAAGGTTAAAATTTGTTATATTAACAATACATATGTTAGAATATTAGAAATGAATTAGTAAAATTAGTGAGTAAAAATTTCGAATGAAAAAATAAAAAAATTTAGAAATGTACATTGTAATGAATTTGTTACAAATGGATAAAATATACAAAATAAATCTAAATATTTTAATATAGAAGTAAAAAGTAAAAAATTTATAACATTAGTCACAATGTGATTACAATTTTTATAATCTATTAAATATTTTAGTTAATTAAAATAACACCAGTTATTGAAGTAAAATAAGTTAATTTTTTAAAATCGATTAAATATTTTAATTAATTAAAATAATGACTAGATGTAACATATTATATAATTTAATGTATAAATGAATATTGTGTAATTTAACATTTTTTGATAAATCTATAAATATTTAAATTTTGAAATGTATTAGAAAGGAATTAACAAGGTTAAAATTTGTTAATGTGATATAATTATAAAAAATATGTAAGTTAGAATATTAGAAACGAATAAGTAAAATTTGGTAGTAAAAATTTGGAGTGAAAAAAGATTAGAAAATGGATAATGTAATGTGTTTGTTATAAATGGATAAAACATAGAAAAGTAGTATAATATGTAAGTAAAAATTTTAAAACATGCAGCCTTCAGTCAAGGGTTTGACTTATTAAGTCAAGCTTGTGACACATAATCAATAAAAAATTTTAATTATAAATTATAAATAAATATTTTAAGTATAAATTTTTAAAATTTTTTAATTAATGAAAATAATGAAAAAAACGTCATGGTGTTGGAGAGAATCGCCGTGATTTCTTAGGTTAACTTGAGATTCTAAAGACACTGACCAGTGTCTCTCATCTTCTTCTTCCACTGAGATTTGTTCACGGTCGTTCTCTCATCTTCTTCTTCGACTGAGGGTTGTTCTTCGGAGAACGAGTAGTTGAAAAACCTAAGTGTGAGAATCTTGCATTTTTTCAGATCTAAAGTTGAGATTTGAGATTTTGAGTTAGGTCGTTGCCGTCTTCTGTGGTTTTTGGGTATTGTCGTCTGTCGCTATCGCCGTCTGTTGACTTGTGTCACCGCATCCCTTTGAAGCTGTTTACAAATATAGATAATCTTTTACATCGTTAAACATATTTTGGTATTTTCTTTTTTATGATTTTAACGTAACAAAATGTTTGTTAAATATAATAGAGTTTTGTAATTTAATGAGGGTTTAATTTTGAGATTTAGTAAAATGAATTTAGTTAATTTCTTGTTTTGATTTGGGTTGATACTTCTTTTTTGATATACATTGTTTTTATATTGTTAAGTATTTCAATTTTTATGAATTAAAGTTCATATGGTTTGAATAAGATACAATAGCTTTTTTAACTTTATCCTCAAATTTTTTTTCTTGGTTTTTGTACTCGATTAAGAATTGTATTAGGTTAACAGTTTGTTTTGCTTTGGCTATTTGTTATGGCATTGTTTTCTAATAATATAATTGTTAAATTGTAAGAATTGTGTTTAATTGTTCGGCGTTAATGAAATTATAATAGATATAGTGTTAATTTTCTTAATAGATTTTATTAAATAAATGGAAAGAAAAGAAAATAAGAATCATCAAAATTGTATAAAATTTGAATTGTTGTCTGTCATGTGGAAAAAAATAAAAGGGTTGGCAAAGGGATGAACATGTAAATGAGCTATTAATGAGATAGAAATGAGAATTATGGTATGAGAATGAATTAAAAAGCAGGTATAATGGTTATTAAAACTTTGATTTTAGAATATAGTGAAGTTCAGTTTTCAATGAATTGTTGGTTCATTATTAAATAATTAAAGTTTGATATTATATGAAGCATTTTGATACAGCATATAGCTGATTAAATTTATAAGCACTTAATAAAAGATAACACAAAAGATTATTTAATCTTTTTCGTTTCAACCCTTTACTTTATTATCATTTATTAAAGGATGTTTATTTAAGTTGAATGCTTGTTCATCGTATGACCATGCTGAACTCATATTACTGTAGGATTTTATGTTTGCCTATTATAGTTAACTACTTTAAATTCAATTAAGTAATAAATTGTTCTGTTTGGTTTGAGATTTACCAAAATATTTTGATTTCTGATTGTTACTTAGATTATGCCTCGTATGAGATTACCAGCATCTTCATCTTCTCAAGCGGATGATGTGCCTGTTATAGGTAATCCTGCCTTCAATTTAACACTCACGAGAGCCAATTAAGGTATGCAAGTTTGAAAGATCGTCTTATTATACCGAACATATTTATTGATCATGGAGTTATAACTGAATTAGGAATTGCAGATCGAGTTAATGAATTGTTACATAACATAGGATGGGACAAATTTGCAAAATTTAGAAAAAAATTCATATGTTTAATTAACTTTAGAATTTTTGACAACTTTGCATTTGATCTTTAATGAAGATGGCATTGTGATTAATTTGATATTTAGATTGATGAATAGAACGTGTGCTCTTGCTTTAGATGACTTAAATAGTATGTTTGGATTTTTACATAGCAACTTATATGGCTATCATGCCGAATTTAGGCCTAAAGAATTTTTGAATAAAATTACAAACTAAACAAACATTTTCTCTCTGAGTAGGTCTAAATCGTCTGCTTTAGTGGACCCTAGCTTTCATTATCTTCATGGGTTTTTAACTTCTACTATATTTGGTAAAGGAGATAGATAATGTGCAGTTTCTAAAGTAGAATTGTTTGTGTTGTGGTGCATGATGCATGCTAAACCCTTTAATGTTGGTATGTGGTTAAGCATGCATATGATGGATGTGGCGAAAGTTAGCTCTGGCAAAATAGTTTTTGGGGCTTTTGTCACCCAAATTGCATAATATTTTGGTTTACTGACTGAGAGAACAAGTATGCAGTTAGTTTCTGGGAATTCTAGATTAGACTTGCAGTCTTTGGTGTCTATGAAGATTGTTAGGCGGCAAGGTGATCGTTATATTATTGTTAATAACGAGATAGTAGAAGCTTCAAGTAGTAAGCACACTCGTGGCGAATTAGGTGAAGGTACAGAAAGGGATGATGCTTTGCCACATAAAGCTACGCGCTTCAACATTGCACCTGATTATGTTGAATATCAATCGTTGACCAATCAACTTACTATATTTGAACAGCAAACGAATGGGAGATTGGATAAGATTGAGGCAAATGTTGTAGAGATCAGGACGAATGAGAGATTGGACAACATTGAGGCTAATATTGTGGAGATCTGGAATTTTCTAGCGAATTTCAATGCTCGCTCGAGAAAGCGTCCACCTTCATCTTAGTATTGTATTTCTATCTTTTTCTTTTATTATTTTGATTGTTTGTCATTAAATTATTTTTTGTTTTATTGTTTGTCTTAATTAATGTTGTTTGCAACTTAGATCTTTTATTTAATTTATTACAACGTTGATAATGATTGTTGTACATTTTGTGTTTTTTCTTTTTTAATAATTAAAGATGCTTGATTATTGAATGAACTTGACCGAGATTATAAATGCATAATATGAGTGAATAAATATATTTGCGTGTATAAATTGATTGACTTGGATTTTAATTGAAAGGATATTAACTTGTTGTGATAGATAAATGAGACATTTCTTTGGTAAGAATTTGAGACCAATTATAAGTATTCGTTGTTGAGAGTATTCTTTCATGGTTAAGCAAATCTAGAACTTGCTTACAAATACTAGTCGAGATTACATAATCTTATGCAAACATTAAAGTGATGAAGGCGTTTAGGATTAAACTTGAGAACTTAAAAAGCCACCATGATGTTATCCTTAGTCAGCGCCTTTGAACTTACATGGAATCTTTTTTTGGTTAAAACCTTAAACATGAGCTTTAGCCTTTATTGTTTATCTGTTTCGATTATACCCGCCGGAAGGGCAAGTTGAGCATTTAAAAGGTATATATGTTTTTGTATATTAGGGAAAAAAAGCAAATGATATCAAGTCAAGAAGAAATAGAAAAAGGGAAAAAAGAAAAAAAAAGAAAGAGAAGGAGAAAATGCTATGAAAAAAAAAAGAAAAAAATGAAGAGAAAAAAAATGAAGGGAAAGGGGAGAGGGGAAAAGTAAGGGAGATTGGTAAGGTTATGTTTCAAATTGAAAAGAAAAAATTCAATGTTTTATATTTTATTGGTTTATATAATTTTATAAATGCTCAATTAGTCCTATGGTTAAAAGCCTAATTTATCTTTTCCCCACCTTTACCTTGGCCTCATTACAACCAAAGTAAAGACCTTTGGATTAATGTTTGTGTTAGATATTTAGTAGTGAAAATTGGATTTGCTAGCAAGCTTATGGTTAATGCTTAACATGAAATGAAAAATGAGTGAATATTTATGACCTTTGAGTGCTTGAAAGAAGGGAAAGTGGAGTGAGTGTCTATCATACTTGTTAATGGTCTTTCGGTTGACGTACTTGTTAATTATGGTTATGCATGTGAAGAATAGTTTGTTCACGAATTATTATGAGTTTTAAAATTTTAGGTCATGTTCATTGAATTGATATTTAACATCTTTAATTATTAAATGAGAAATTTTTTTGTTATTATTAATTTGTTTATTTGATGCTTGTGTTTTTATGGTTTAGTGTTTTTAGTTTTGGTCGAGTAAAATTTTAGTTTTAAGTATTAAGGTGTTGTTGTGACAGTTTAAAGTTATGTGATGCTTTTTTTTACCTTTTGTTAAGTTCATGTTATTGTTAATTATTGAACATTACTAATTATTAATAATTTATGTAATTATTGCAGCTTTTAAGTGTCTTTAACAATGTTGTTGTACTTGTTATATGAGGCATTCTGTAGTCGTACTTCTTATACAAGGCATGCTGATGCTTCTGAGGATACAAAATCAGAGAAAAAAGAAGAAGAAACATAGGAGAAAATTGAAGGGTTAGCAAATTGATGAGAAGTCAGATGGTGTAAATAGGACTACTGACAAATAGGATCGTAGCAAGAAGAAGAAGAAAAGCAAAGACAAAGATAGCCATGATGTACCAATGTTGAGAAGAAAAAACAACAATAGTTAATATAAGTGTTTTATGTATGCATATCTGGGATCAAATAAACTCTTTTTGTTTTATGCAAATGTTTAACTTGTGAGTTAAAATTTTTTGTTTGTTGAATAGTTTTACTTTATTAGATGATTGTGGATTTTCATGTTTAGTATTTCATGTTTTTGTGGTTAATGTTTTGGTGAAATGTTTATGTTTAATTGTTAGTAGTTTGTGTGGAAATCAAACTATTAATTTTATGTAGAAAACATATATTGTCTATATTGTCTGAGAGATTGATGTTACAAACCAGGTCAAGCTTTGTTTAAGAAAACGATTTAAAAAAGTTTAAGAAAAAGATTTAAAAAATTAAAAATTGAAAAATAAATGAGAATTATTAATTATTGTTTGGTAATTCAACTTAAATCTATGTTGAGTAGTTTAAGTGATTGACATGGTTTTGCTGCATGACTGTGACTTGAAAGTCACAGGCGTGCATTTATGTTAATGCCTCACAGGTGTGAAGTAAGATGTCAGATGTCACACCCGTGAGATAATATTTTTATAATTGACAATATTTAAATATATTATAAGATGCTCACGGGCATGACTTATTATGCCACACTCGTGAGTTTTTTCTCGTTTAATTTCATATGTGCATACAAATAATAAGAACTTATTTTTATTATTCATAAATACCTTATTATTATAATTATTTTATGACTTTTATATTTTTATTGTTAACTTTCTTTTTATTATTATTAAATTTATTATTCTAATTAATACTTACGATTATTTTTATTATTATTAATTTTATTTTCTCTATTAATTACATATTATTATTGTTATTAAATTCCTTACTATTATTTTATTTATTTATTTATTATTATTATTATTATTAAATTCCTGAGTATTAGTAATTTTCTTCTTAATATTGTTATTCTTATTATTATTAATTTTCCACTTACTTTAAAATAATAATAATAATAATATTATTATTAATTATTATTATTATTATTATTATTATTATTATTATTAAATTCCTTATTGTTTTTAATTCTTTTAATTTTAATTTTATGTTTATTTTTATTAGTATTACTATTATTAAATTTCAACTTATTATTATTATTATTATTATTATTATTATTATTATTATTATTATTATTATTATTATTATTATTATTATTATT
>JANQBM010000009.1:22484474-22495340 GCA_025594535.1 Erythroxylum domingense | reverse complement strand
GGTTTTTGTTTTTCAGTTTTTATATTACAAATCTCAACCAAACAGGTTTTCGTTTTTGTAAGAAAAAAAACAGAAACAAAAAACAAGAAACAGAAACCAAAAACAACAACAGAAAAACAGAAGTGGAACCAAACGACCCCTTAGGTGTTTGAAATTTCTGTTTGTTTGAAATTTTCAGATAGTTTAGTATAATTGAAATAAAAAACTTTATATAATATATAATTTAAATATAAACCAACTCAAATCACACATGGAGGTCTGCTATCAATCTCTCCCTGCCCTAGTTTGATGATATGAAGTATGCTTTCTTTCATTCCCTTTATGGGTCACTTGGACTGCGGGAACGAGGACAAAGGGCAGACCTTAGCACACTAGTAATATAAGGATATTAGTTACCAGTCCCAATTACATATGAAAATACATGACTACACCAAAACTCCAATCAGAGTTTTCAGAATCATAGCATTGCAAGTGTGGGTTGAAATGTAACAAAAACCCAACAATGAAATGCTACGAATCTATGCACAAGCCCCTCTTATTATTGGATACATCTTAATTACTTTCCGCTACACGGTACAATTGTGCTGCTACGAAATGATAGGGGATATAGCAAAAGATCACAAAACGTGAAGTGCCAGACAGAATGTGCATCCCAAATACATACTTTACATGATCAAAGGAAGCAAGTACCTTCATCTTCTTAGGAAGACCTGGCAGCAAGTATCTCCGACAAGGAAATCCAGGTTCCAGAGACTGCAACAGTGAACCCAAAAGCTATAATTGCACTATCCAAAACGAAACCCCTCCATCCCTGCTCTTCTTTAAACGCTATGAGATGAAACAAAGCAGGCAATACAAACCCCAGAGCACAGCAGACACTGCTACCCACCAGAGCCAAGAAATCTGCAAAATTAGGCACCAACAGAGCAATCAAACTCACTCCCAAAACCGCCACCCATCTCAGCCACAAGGAGTACCTAGAACCGCAGCAACGCCTCTCCATAACCTCATATACTGGATTCATCATCAACGGGAAAGTGAAGAACAAGTTCACACACAAGCCAATCTGCACAAGGATACTCAATATTCCTGCCCCCAAATTGGTTGTGATTATATCTTTTGTATCATCACCAAAGGCAAAATAACCTAACACTCCAAATCCTACATATAACAACGCAATAAACGTCATACAAAGTGCCAACACTTTCCCAAACTTTATCTTGTGCTTAGCCTCAGATTCTAATGGCAACACCATGCCAATCCCTTCAAAGGCATAGACAGCCACACCCAGGCCATAAAAGAAAACTGAGAACCCACCAAATGCCTCCAAAGGAGGTCTGTTTTTCAAATAGAACATCACATCCTCCGTCATCACCACACCCATAGCTCCAAGATCAACCACATCGGCGAAGATGCTCAACGGAGCCAAATGGGTCAACGTTGGAATTGAATTCAGCCCCAACTGAAAAGGGAAGCAACTCCAGATAAACAAGGCTTTGGGGCTCAAAAAACCCAATATTTTTTCACTTGATTGCAAATTCATAAGATATGCCAGTGTGTTTGAGATAAAAATCAGATAACTAACACAAAATCCAGCTTGTGCAAGGACAATCATAGCATCCACGGACACACGACCTATGGAACCGCAAACAGTGAAACCCAGATCACCAAAAGATGCTATCTTGGAGAATCCTTGAAAAGATTCGAGCTTGCGACGAGTGTGGATGAGTAGCATCATACAGTGGTATGTGAGTAAACCTACAAAGAAGACCATGAGAGAGCCCATAACCCATCCTGTTTTTTTAAAAGTGTAAGGAAGACCCAGAACGCCTGCTCCGACTACGGCTATGAAAACGTTAGCAAAGGTTTTGGGAGTCGATGAAAGTTTGGGTCGCTTGCCTAGAAGCGGCGTGTCTTCTCTTGGCAAGTTCGGTACTTGTAGGACATGGGACGATGAACTCGCTTCTTTTTCAAGCCCCATGTCCGCAAAGTTGTTCTTTTCTCTTCCGACGGAGACAAACCTTGTATCTTTCGATGATTATCGAACTAAACAAGGATTTGCAACCTTAAAAAAACTGATTCGATTGGTAGAAACAGATCAAGGGACAGAAATCGAATTCTGAAAATAATAGATGCGACTTGTTGATATATATTCTACGCCTGATTTCTGATTCTCACTTCAGAAGATCAAATAGTTAAAGGAAGATCGGTGCGGTTTCTGGAGATGGGTGTGGCTTCTGGAAATTTGCGTGGCTGCTGAAGAAATGTGGTTTAAAAAACGGACAGACCTGCTTTATTGAGATACGACACCTAACATGGACCACCTGTGCTTAATTTAATCATTACTAATTACGAATGCATTACAGACAAGTGGACAAAGCAGGCAAAATGACATCATTCTCTATTATAAGTAGAAAGAGAATGATAAGCAAGTTAAAAAATGAGAACTCAGCATACCTATCAACTGCAACTGTATGGTGTATCTGTAAAAGATTGTCTCTTTGTAAAGTTGGGATTTATTTACATCCTGGAAATGACAAAAAATATGGAAAACACTTCATGCCAAGATCCGGCATACAGAGAACACACATAGTAAGAAAGTAGAAGTCCTTATCCGGAAGAGTAGAGGAGATAAGATTAGCCATAATCTACTTAATAGAAGGGGCCATACACGTGCAGTGCTGTGTTTGTCGGTATGCTAATAATAAGTGGCGGTGTCCTGCTAATTTACGTTCCTAAGGGGGCGGCAGCCCGCAACCGCAAAAATATGCTTAACACGGACAATATTATTAAGATGATTAATTTTCCGTACACTACTGCAACTCTTTTTATCAATTTATGTTTCATATATGGACAACAAGAAAAACTAGAAAAGTCCAGCACAACATGAAACGAGAGATATTTTATTCTCGTGTCCTGTCCCACTCCCACCGGCATAACGCGCAGGAGGGAAATGCCACTGACTTCTACAACTGGCACATTTCAACATTATTTTTAGTTTATTTATACCAAATTTCCCAATTCGTTGATATAGTTTTTCAAATTTTTAGATTTAAGAAATTGACAGCCACAAAATGCCTTTCAACTGTGCTGCTGGGAATTGAATTCTGGTTCCAAGAAGATCTTGCAGACGGGAATAGCCCCGTTATTCGAACATTTTTGACAAGCTAACTTCTTTTGGAACTCGTGAAGGTAATAAACTTTGTATCCAACGTTCACTTAATTCATAATGCAGCAAATCCAGACCTGTCTGCTTCGGTTACAAAGCTTGAATAACAGTTAAAACTACTATCCTATGTAGAGATTTGGGATGCGTGCAGTCGTACAATTGTGTTATTAAAAAATTCAATCACGATCAGACAATTTCTCAAGTTGCAATAATTGATTTTAGTAGATTCTTTACATGGAAGAGATTCTTGCTCTCCAACCAACTTGTTTCTTGACTAAAACTAAGAAGCAAAGAACGCCATACTATAAGATCAGGAGTTATACCTCTTCCTGTCATTTGTAAGAACAGATTCAAACCCTGCTGAAAGTTGCTGTTCTTGCAAAAAGCTTCAATAAGAGAACTGTAACTTCCGCTATCAGGCACAAAATCTCTCCCTATCATGTCTTCAAGAAGTTTCAGGGCACTCCCTTCCTTTACTTGCCTGCAAAATTCAGTAATAACAGCATTGACTGTGGAGGGAGTAGGAAAATAACCACAGCCAACCATCTCATTCACGAGTTCAAGTGCTTCTCGTACATTCCCTTTTTGACAAAACACATAGATTAACCTGTCGTATATAAGCACACTAGGGATTCCACCTTCACTAATCATTTGGTCATAAACTCTCCTAGCATCCTCAATGGCACCTTCTTCACAGAAGCCTAATATTGTCAAGCTCCTCTCAACAGTTCTAGGAAATAATTTTTCGAGCCTCATTAGAAAATCAATTGCCTCATCCCACAGGTTTTTCTTATAAAGACCATACAAGACACTGTTATAGGGACTAATTCGACCCATGGAAATGCCCTTAGCCTCCTCCATCAGCTCTAAGATCTTAAATCCATCATCTATCCTCCCTCCTGAAAACAAACCTCGGATTAATGTATCGAATGTAGCAAAGTTCCAATTGATCCCATCTGTTTTCATATCATTAAACATTGTAAGGGCTGATTCCCACGTCCTGGACTCACAGAAACCAGATATCAACTCGTTATAGGTATCTACATTAGGAAGGCATCCCTTTCTCTCCATCTCTTTCAAGAAATGATGACCAATTTTCACTTTTCCTATCCTACAAAAGCCCCTAATCAATGTGTTACAAGTAACAACATCGATCATACCTCCCTTGCTTTCTACTCGTTCAAGCATCTCGACAGCCTCTGGCACACGGCCAAAATTGGAAAGAACTTCGACCACCTTAGTCACTGTCACTACATCAGGTACAAACCCAGCATTGAAACTCTTTTCTAGCAACACAAGAGCCTGAACTAAGTTTCCTTCGTTACAGTACCCAGATATCAAAATATTGAAAGTGACATCATTAGGCTCCTCAATCTCAATCATCAAGCTTCTAGCTCTTCCCACTTTGCCATTCTTGCAAAGAGAATGAAGCAAAGTGTTATAAATAACAGTATTTGGCTTCACACCTCTGGACTTGAGAACTTGCAAAAGTTTAAAGGCATCAGCGATTCTATTAGTCAAGCAAAGGCCTTTCATCAAAATCCCAAAGGTATAATCATCACCTTGCACACCATTCCCCATCATTTTCTTTCTATAGAACTTCCTAGCCAAATCAATGTCTTCTTTGACAAGAACATCTAGTATCGAGTTTAAGATTTTCAAAGATGGGTTCTTGTGAAACTTAGCAACCACGTCAAGCACTTCGATAACTCTACGAATCATTCTAGCTCGGCCGAGACCTCGAATGATAGTAAGGAAGATGTCCTCATCAGGAGGAGAACCGACTGAATGGGGCATTTCATCAAGCAGTTGCTTTACAATGTCAAAACGACGGAAAGTGCAGAGCTTATGCAAAAGAGCTCTGTATGTGGACTGGGAATGAGTGAAGCTCGAGATTCTTGCGGCCCATTTAAAGGTTTCGAGCGCTTTGGACGCTGACTTTTGTTCTAAAATAAGATGGACTACATGTTCGTGACTGGGGACTGAAAGGGATGATGACGAAGACAAGAATCGTTTGGAGAGAGAGAAAAGAAGCAATGAATGGGAACGATTTGTTGTCAGTGTTGGTGGGGAGAAAATTGCAAGCTTTGAAAGTTCTGAGAGCATATGAATGCTTAGTATATTGGAGTGAGACCGTCTGCACTAAGCAAAGCTTGCGGGTTGCAACTGGTCGATCGAAGCCTTGAAAGTTCATTTGAGTTTTAAGCTCAAATACATTGCTAGTAATAGGTAGAGTCCAATATTACCCTAAACGTTTTTAGTCTACCAATTTTTCAGTTAAATTTTTTACTTTTTGGTTAAGTTTATTTTAATATTTTTTTGTTATTAAAATTTAATTAATTAATTTATTAATTAATCAAGCAATTTTTATAAATTAATAAATTTTTATAAATCAAAATAAATAAATAAATTTTATTTAATAATTTATTTTTAATTAAACTTCAACTTTATGACATTTAATGACAATCTTTAATTATATTTCAAAATTTTTAATTTTATTTAATCGTTAGCTAATTTTATGATGATCTAATTCTGATTAAACCTTTTAAATCTCAAACTTCTTATTTTATCAATTTAACTTCTATTCTGTTTTTTAAAATATTAGTTTTAAATGCCTTAAGAACAAGGTACGGTTTTCTTTATTCGTATTTCCCAATTTCATTTAAATTGTGCAAGTTGAGTGGATTAGAATTAGGAAAAATATATTTATATAGTTTATAATAATAATAATTATTATTTAAATTCTTTTATATATTTTAAATTATTTATTAATGTGTATAAATATTTTAAGTTAAATCCTTCAATTTATATCAAGTCTACCAACTTTTAGAAACTAATATGTTTTCTTTTTCTAAATGTTCTTTTTACCTTATCATTCAATCAACTTACATAATAAGTTTTTACAATCTCAAGAGTCATAGAATACATAATGAATCACTAAAGTTGAAGCTCCTATAGTTATTAAACATTAATTAGGACTTTTATGTAAAAATGCTTTTATAATTTTATATTTTAAGATTTAAGGTGAATATAGGAGTGTTTGTTAGATTTTTTTTTCACTTCCCTAGTCACGGAATATCTAGACATGAATGAATCATTTAAGATCCAAATCAACTTGGGGTTTGTTGAGTTGTTAATGAGAATTTATATATAAGAATACTTTTATAATATAATATTTTAAGTTTTTGGATAAAGATACCATGTCTTATTAGAAATTAGGCATAACCATTTCGGCTACATGTAACAAAAGGAACATGGTTTTACTTCCCTTATTTTTATTAGGAGAGATTTTTAACTATCTACCATTTGGGTTGATTAAGTAAAAAGTTGTACGGTCGGAAGAAAAGCAAAAGAGAGAGAGAATTATACCTCTATTAAGGATCATTACAATAAATTATCATATAAATAAAGTATAATCCCATGATTATATCAAGTATAATCATTGCAAAATCTTCCTAGATTACATGACTTTCTTGCAAACAATTTGTGAAGGTGGTCATGATAAGCGATAAGGAGATTAAAAAGAAAGTGGCATCAAGGTTAAAAGCGAAAGGCTTATCACCATGTCTGAGCACCATGTTGGTCTTATCAACTAAGGATGTGCTTAGTTCACTTGAAGGAATGGTAATAGAAATTATAATGAATATAGAGAGAAATAGAAATGGATATAACTTCCATTCCTTACTATATTAGGGGGTATAGAGTATTACCCCAATAAGAGATAGAAAAACACTGTTCATCCAATCATAATATATTACCAACCGTATTTTTCATTCCTTACCCATTCCTTTCTTTCCATGCCAACTAACCAAACATCCCCTAAGTGTTTAAAAATCAGGCCAAGATCTGATCCCGTATATGGTGGAATAGTTATAAAACTTTTTTGAGTAATTTGTCGAAAGTCAAGATTATTAAAATTTTATAAACTGATTAACGCATAAATTATACTAAATCATGAATCATAATTCATACTTTATTCTGAAGCTTGATCATTTTCTTGTTGTTTCTATTGAATCATTTTTTTAAATTAACTCATCTTAATCACTGTAGTTGTATAAGTGTCCGGTATCTAACAATATCCACAAAACGAGTTGAGACTCTACAATTGTTGCAAAAAGGATTAGACAAGGAGTGCTAGCGTCATTAGAGTTTAAGCCTATTTATAATAATTTTTGAAAATTTTAGTAATTTAATTGAAATTAAAATTATAAATAATTCTAATTTAATATCAATTAAGCTCAAATAAAATCTAATATCTCATATTGATCCTTATTTATTAAACACCTCATATTTAACCATAAAGTTTTTTACATTTTACTATAAGTTCAACTTGATTAGAATATTTTTTCTTTTCAAATAATTTTTGTGTGTGTTACATATCAAGTTCCCAAATATGTTTGGAAATTGATATAAATTATAATCCAAAATTATATTTAAGATTACATAAATTAATTTCTTTTAATGTATCTTTAGTTCTTTTTACTTAGAAAAGAAAGAGATAATTGAGGGAAAGATGATTTCTATTCTTTATAAAATATCTGTACATTTATATATAGAGAGTGGAGATACAAGTTGCAGCTTTCTATTGTAACTAACTAACTAACTAACTAACTAACAAACAACCATTCAAAACTAACTTTTCAACTGATGCTAACGTGTATAATATAACTCCTCAATTTCTCTTAACACTTCCTCTCAAGATGAGCATAAATCTTATTAATGCTTATCTTGCTTAAGAGCCTTTCATGCTGTCTTGGATGCAATGCTTTCGTTAACAGGTCCGTAATTTATTGGTCTGTTATTACATGGCCAGGTTTAATTAGGCCCTTAAGCATTTTATCCTTTACATAATGCCAATCAACTTCTATTTGCTTGGTTCGTTCATGAAAGATGGGGTTTTTTGGAGATGTATATGGTTGCTAAGTTATCACAATACAATTTAATAGGCCTTTGAATTGATACTCCTAAGTCATTTAACAAATAAGTCATCCAAACCACCTCTGATGTGGTTATCACCATGGTTCTATATTTTATTTTAGCAAATCTCCTTGCTACTATCTTCTGCTTCTTAGACTTCCAACTAATCAGTGATTTTCTCAAGAATGCAGAGTAACCACTTATTGGATTTTTTGCCTCTTGACAACTTGCCCAATCATTATCATAATAAGCATTCAATTTCATGACAAAGTCTCTTGGTAGTAACAACCTTTGGCCAGGAGCCTTTTTCAAGTATCTTAACACTTTGAGACTTGCATTCTAGTGTTCCAACATTGGTCTGTTCATGTGTTATGTTAACACATACACTGCAAAGCTAATGTCTGGCCAGGTTAGTGTCAAATATATAAGCTTGCTTATTAACTATTGATACTCAGTAGCATTTGGCAGTAGCATCTCATATGTCAATTTAAACTTATGGTTTTCTTCCATAGGGATGTTACTAGGCTTGGCTTCTAGTTGTCCATATTCCTCAAGTAATTCTAGGACATATTTTCTTTGACATATTGAAATGCCCTTTCTTGATCTTGCTACCTCAAGTCCTAGGAAGTATTTAACTAACCAAGGTCTCTCAGTTTGAAGTGAGCCTTTAATGTTGTCTTAAGCTCTTCCATTAGTGTAGTGTTGGTCCTTCCAATAAGTATATCATCTACATATACCTGTAATGTAACAAAGTCATTCCTAACTTTCTTTGCAAAAAAGGTATAGTTTGCCTTGGATAGAAAGTAACCATTTTTCCTTAAATAGTATGGAAACTTCTCATTACATTGCCTTGATGCTTGTTTAAAGCCATAAATGGATTTCTGTAATTTGCAAAATAGTATTTTTTTTAGAAAACAAGGTTATCAGATTCTCTAGAATGGCCCATCTCCCCCTACAGATGATAACTTAGAAGCAACTCCATGTAAATATCCTCAGGTCTACATTCAATAAGGCATTGCTGATGTCTAGTTGGGATAAATGCTAGTTTTGGATTACAGCTATGGCTAGAAAGAGTCTGACCATTTGATGTTTAGCCAATGGACTAAGGTTTTTAACAATATCTAGACCTTCTTGTTGGGTATATCCTTTAACCATTAGTCTGGCTTTGTACCTTTCAATTAAGCCATCTGAGTTGTATTTTATTTATCTACCCATTTGCAGCCTATGGACTTCTTTCCATGTGGAAGTGTAGTTAATTTTCATGTGTTTGTTGCTTCTAAGGCTAATAACTCTTCTTTCATGGCTTGTCTCTATTTTGGGTATTGGATAACAGTTTTGTAGGAAAGAGGCATAGTGGTAGAGCTAATAGAGATGATGTATTGATGATAAGAAGGGGAGAGGATAGAGTATGACATGCAGTGTTGGATTGAATGTTGTGTGGGGTAAGTGAGAGTAGCAGTATGATTTTTGGTGATGAGTAGATGTGCGTGGTAGTCTTTGAGGTAAGTTGGTGCTCTATTTGGTCTAGAGCTTCTTCTAGGTGGTGGTGTTGATGTTTGGGGAGGATTTGAGGGTGCTTCTATAGAATTTAATGTGTTGGGTTCTACAAAATTTGGTGTGGTTGGTTCTGTGGGTTGTGATCGTTAGGGAGGATGAAGATCATGGGGTAATTCTGTAGGGAGGCTGGGTAGGACCAAGTTTGGAGTAGTAGTTTCATTTGGTAGTGTAGGAGTTGTATAAGGAAATATGGTTTCATAAAATTGAACATCCTTATTAATGAATGTAAGATGAGTTTTAAATCATATAGCTTGTAGCATTTCACACCAACTGGATATCTAAGGAAAATTCACTTGGAAGCTCTAACATCAAACTTCTTCCTGTAAGGACTTAAATACACAGCAAAACACAAACATCCAAAATACTTGAGGTGAACATAACATGACAAGGATTTAAACAAAATTTCATAAGGTGTCTTGTTTTGTAGAATAATAAAAGGAGTTCTATTAATGATATAAGTGGCTACTAGGAAAGCATCCCCTTAAAACTTGTGAGGTAATGAGGCATGAAATATGATGGATCTGGCTACATTTAAGAGGTGTTGAGGCTTCCTTTCAACCACACCATTTTGCTGTAGTGTGTATGCATAACTTTTCTGATGCATAATACCCTTTTTTTGCATCAACTGAAGCTCTAAACCATTGTCTATTCTAATGGTCTGAATGGAAACATGAAATTGATTAAGAATAAGAACATAAAATTGAGGAACTAAATGAGCAACTTCAGATTTTGACTTCATTAGGAACACCCAAGTACATTTAGTAAAATCATCTATAATGGAGAGGAAATAATGATGGCCATATAAGGCCATACAAATCAGCTTGTAAATAGGGCCCCCAGATATCTATGTGCATAAGCTCAAATGTATATGTGGTAGAGGGTGTGTGTAAAGGAATGGTGCTCATTTTAGTTTAGCTTTTGGATATGTAAAACATGGATAGGAAGGGAGTGGAACATAAGATAAGGCTGGGAATTTATATTTGAAGTGCTCTAAGGATGTATACCTTAATCTATGATGTTATATTCCATGTGGATATGACCTAGATAAAATAGTATTGACTGAAAAGGAATAAGCACTTTTGCTTAATCTTGAGTAGTTTAATGATTGACAATAGAATGAAGGTAAAATAAGGAAATAAGAGTACATATAAAGAGTGATATTTGCATTAAGTACCACAGTACCAGTATAGCTGACTGGTGCCTTCATTGCGTTTAGTAAATTG
>JANQBM010000009.1:22429914-22459649 GCA_025594535.1 Erythroxylum domingense | reverse complement strand
TTTCAAATAAAATTTGATTTAATAATTAAAAATATATAAAATAAATATAAGTTTATAAATAATAATTTTTAAATTATCTATTTTAAAAAATAAAATATTTTTATTAATACTGTATTAATAAATATTATATAAAAAATTAAAATAAATTTAAATAAAATAATTTATTTTAAATTTTATTTAATGTATAATTATTATTAGTTATAAAATATTTATTTTATTTTAAAAATAAAAATTAAAAATCACAATAAAAAATTAACTAAATAACAAATTAAAAAAGCTTTGAAAAAAGGGGAGGTGGGGAGAGAGAGACAGGAAGGGTAAATTTTTAAAAAATTTGAAAATTTTGCAATTTTGAAAATTTTGTAATTTAATCCTTATATTTTTTAAAATTTTCAATACTGATCGATAACACTGGTCGGTACTAATCAAAATTTAAACTTGGTACTATTTACCTTTGTTTCGTAACGACCGGCAGTCGATATGGTATGAGTTCTATTTCTCTGGTTGGACCAAGAAATTATCCATTAACTAATCACTTCGGAGTTATAAGCTGAACAGGCCCAACTCCAATCCCTGTCTGATACTTGTATTCAATTCAGATAATTACCCTAACTTAGCCCCTTTTTTCTTTTATTTTAAATTCACAATTTATTTAATTTTATAATATTAGTTGAATATTTAGATTTTTAATTTATTATAAATATACCTTCTTTTATTTTACTGCAAGCAATAAAAATGAAATCTTTTAAGTAGAAAAAGATTCAAGTAAAGGAACAGTAACATTGCCATCTTCAACTTTTAACCGTAATCATTCGTTTCCTGACTTTTAGTTGGCACATGAGACTTCAATCAGCAGCGTGGATGGACAATTTCAAGTAGGAAAACCTGAGCGGGTCGAGATTGAAACTTGACGGCGTAAAGGGTCCTAAAATCTGCAATATCGTCGAAAAAGGTTACGAGCCCCGAGGCTTCACTGAGGTTAATACTACCAAGAAAGCTTACACTCGGTGTCGAATAATCTTCACGTGATACAGTGTACTGACAACACTGAAGCACTGAAGCCCAATTGCAAAAACAACTCTATTGATTCATAACCATTATGATATCACCATGACAACTGCGATGATCTATGCACAATTTGTCTCCTCTCTCTGTGTTACTACTATTACTTCTTTGGTAATAGAATTTGTCTACATGCAGTAGTGCCATTTGGCGTTAATATTACATCCATTTGACCTATCTGTCACACATAAATTCAAGATTTAAGAGCAATGTTTTAAAAATTGAATTACACTTGTCCGTTCGACCAGAAATAGTATGGACTAGTTAGTTTTTAAGTTCGGTTTCATTTTATAACTTGTGCATATAAAAATCAGTAGATTTATTTATGAACCGGACAGTTTATTCAAAAATAGGTTGAATCTATTTGTTCTATATAATTTCAGAAGCCAAAAAATTATTCTCATTTCACTCTTTACGCTTTCTCTTATCAGAATCTTAACTTTGTTTTTTGACAATCTCAGTTCTCCACTTCTCCTCGCTTCATTTTTTTTGGTAAATCACATGAATTACAAAGCTAGAATCTTTGAGAGGCTTGGTTCTTTCGCCTCTTTTTTTCCTTTTAAGATAAAGCTCTTGTTTGTTTCTTCATTCAAGAGATATCAGTACTTGTCCCTGCAACCTGATAGTTACAACTTCATAGCACCTTTTGAAAGGCCTTCACATCTATTTTTCACACAAAATAGAAAAACTAAGTAGCAAATAGAATTCGGACTTGGGTGAGTTCGAAAATAAAATTTATAGGATCTAACATAGGGCTTTTAACTAAAGATACATGAGGAAGCAAAAAAGTTCTCGTATCAAATTGGTGTTAAGGTGGTTGTTGCTTACGAAGGAGCACTAATTAATCAACAGGTTTTCTATTATTTTCTTAGCTTTCTTGAACTTTACTTTTCTGCCTTCATTTGTGGCTTTTTGTAAGTGGGAGCTCCGATGAGTTGTTTAATGTTTTTCTATCTCGTGAAATGTTCACCTTATAGTATGTAATACGAGCCTTAATTACGTATCCTTGATTGAACATGAAAGGGAAAAAACAAAGAAATGTGAAAAATACCTTATTGTGGTTCTACGACTTCAAACGAACTTTCCGAAGTCAAAACAAGCACAAATCTACGGGCACCTTCATGAGAGTTGCTCACCGTAACGTGTTAAAGCTTTTTTGTAGTTTTCTTAATATGTGAACTTCTGAATGAGTCAGAGTAACCATACATTCACGATTTTCTTAAGCAGCTGCAAGAGACCTTAACCTTATATATATATCATTCACATCATGCCTCCCCATTATAGACTCAATACAAGTCCGGTTCATACTGATTGAGATCCATTTTCTACTAATCCAGATCCTTTATTGGACTACTTTATTATCTTTATCCGGATCAAACATGATTAACTTAACCGATAATTTATTAAAACTATTAAAATATAATTAATTGTTGTCCACCCTATAGGAAAATATCTAACACACCTACCTAATTTTCTTATCTCTTTGTGTGGTTGTATGTGAACCTTACTACATCTGCCATGTATACGTTGCAAGAGGTTAAAATGAAAGAACTTATTCTAATTATGGTGAAACTTCACGTGGTAATTGATTTGAGAAGATTATTTGATTCTTATTCAATGCTATTAAATTTTCTACTAACATTGTACTAAAATCAACTTTTCATTTTGTGTAATCCAAAATGCTTAGAGTTAGCTGAAGGAACTTAATATGCCATATCTCTTTTCATGAAATATGAACATGTATTTTTCATTTGCCTTTTATTGTTACAAGGTTAAATTGGACCAATGTAAATGAAGACTGAACTTAGGTTCTTATATGGTTATTCTAAAAGTACACTTGCTTTATGATCTGTAAGCCGATTAACATTGTTTTCAAGTTTGATCCAAGACTTAGAACTTAGGTTTGTTGCACAACTACCAATTACCTTTGCTAATCCTTAGTAATTAGGTGCTTTCATCTAATTAGACTTAACTCCCAGCATGATATCTTTTGTACATAAAACTTTCATTCTTTTCATAAACTTGTTAAGTCTAGATCCCTTCTAAGCAACTTAAAGGAGATGGAAAGTAGATGATACTATTTCTTTTTTCTTGTTGTAAGCTCCCTTATTTACTTGATCAATTTAAAAATAATTAATTGGTATTGTATTGTGTAAAATTGCTGCATATACAGGGTTTTGTATCTACATGCCTTCAGTTTTTTGTTTTTAACATTAAGGTTATGTTCTCTTATCTATATGCACAGGTTCCCTTAGGTAAAATTTAGTCTGAGATCTGTATGGTGCATAAGGAAAACATTTTAGCTTTCTCCCAGTAATTATCTCATTATTTAATGTTAATGCATCTGATTTGCTCAAGTGTTTGGTCTTATGTGAAAAACTGAGGGAATTGATAATCCCTTAGATGGTCTAATCATGTATATATAATTGACAGTTACAAAGGAAAATTACATCAATTATAAGGATATATATAAAGAATCATAATAATATACACATGTTTATCTTAACCATATCTATCTAATGTGTATTGTAACTGTATTTATCTATGATCCCCCCTTAATTTGGTGTAGGATTTGGGAAAACTACACCAAGATTGGTTCGTAGCTTATAATGAGGTGCTCCCAACAAGGCCTTGGTGAGTATATCTGTTGGCTGCTTTGTGCTTGGTATATGTTGGATGCGAATATCACCCCACTACTCTCTCTCTCTCGGATGAAATGCAAATCAACTTTGATATTTTTAGTTTGAGCATGATTAATAGGATTGGCCACCAAATATGTAGTCGAGAGATTATCACAATAAATTGGAACTGGTTGATCATTATGAATATGCAAATCACGCAGGATATATTTGAGCCAACAAATTTCTACAAGCAAAGCTGCAAGTGCCCGATATTCTACCTCCGCTGAACTCCTGGAAATAGCGTGCTATTTCTTTAATGTCTAGGAAACCAAATTAGAACCTAGATACACGCAGAAACTTGTAGTTGACCTTCTTGTGTCATTACACCTAACCCGGTATACGTCGTTGTAGCCAACAAGAGTTTGATTTGATGAAGTTTTGAATAGCAAACCAAATCCTAGAGTTCCTTTGATATACCTAAGCAACCTTTTAACCAACGCCCAATGAGCTTGAGATGGATTACACATATGTTGGCAAAGAAAGTTGACCATGAAAGCTATGTTAGGACACGTGAACGTGAGGTACTAAAATGCTCCCCAGATGTTGCGATAATGGGTGGAATGTTTATATGGTTGACTCTCTTGGGTTGTCGTCTTGCTGGAAGAGGTGTAGATACAAGTTTAAAATCACTCATATTTGCCTTGGCTAGAAGATCCTATACATACTTTAACAACCCAATCAACCGATCAAGTAGGGATGTGGAAGAGGCTATGAAAATGATGTCGTCGACATATAGAAGTAAAATTGCTATCTTAGACTGTGAACAAAAGACAAACATTGAATAATCAGAATGGAAACTTTGAAAGCCAATGGAGCGTAAAAAAACAGTAAATCTTTTAAACCAAGCTTGTGGAGTTTGACGAAGCCTATAAATGGCTTTTTGCAGTTTACAAACATACTGGGACTTGGTGGAGTTCATGAAGCCCTTTGGCTTATGTATGTAGACTTCTTCATTTAATTTCCCATGCAAGAAAGCGTTCCTAACATCTAACTGACGTATGTGCCATTACTAGGAGATTTTCAGGGAGAGTATAACATAAATAGCTGTTGGCTTAACTACATGGCAATTGGTTTCTGTGTAGTCCGTGCCCTATTGTTGTGAGAAACCTTGAGTGACTAATCTGGCTTTGTAACTTTCCACTGTACCATTAGATTTGTATTTTATCCTGCATACCCATTTATATCCCACAATATTCGTTCCTGATAGTGGTGGGGGAACAAGAGTCCACGTGTTGTTCTTCTACAAAGCTAAAAATTCATCCTTTATTGTTGTTTGCCAATTACTATCCTTTACAGCTTGGTTATATGTGGTGGGTTCTAGAAAAGGTGGAAGTTCATTAGGTGATGTGGTTATTTCATCCAAAAGGGAGTATTTAGGGTTTGGTTTACATGTGCCAACTTTGGACCTAGTAACCATTGCATGTGATTTGGTAGGTGGTTGCATGGTGATTGGAAGTGGTGAAGAAGGTGGATTATGTTGAATGGTGATTGGAGGTGGTGAAGAAGTTGGATTTTGTGTTTGCGAATTAGTAGGAATAGAAGAGTGAGAGATAATAAAAGTCTTGGGTATTGACGAGGTTGGGATAGAGGATAAGGAAGAGTTGGCAAAGAGTTTGGTTGGATTAAGGAATATACCAAACTTAGACTCGAAGCTGGAAGGACCAAGTTGTTGTGCAGTATTAAATGGAGAGTAACTCTCTATGAAAGTAACATGGCTTGAAATGATCACCTTGTCATTGTGTATGTCAAAGCAACGATATCCTTTCCTTATTACGCCATAGCCAAGAAAAACACATAACTTTGTCCTTGGTTCCAATTTATGAGGTAGTGGATTCATGACGTGAGGTAACAACCACACCCAAAGACTCAAAAGTAGGAAATATCTGGAAGACATCCAAAAAGAAGCTCATGTGAACTTTTGAAGGAAAGTGTGGAGTGAGGGATGTGATTGCCAATATGCACAGTAGATAATAATGCTTCCACCCAAAACTGGGGTGGTAAATGGGCCTAGAAAAGCATAGCTCAAATTGAATTAAGAATAATGCGATGCATCCTCTTAACGGTGCTATTTTTCTCTAGAGTTTGAGGACAAGATACACGCAATAATATGCCTGCTGCTGCAAGATAATCAATCAACTTTTTGTTTAAAAATTCTCCACCACTGTCACACTAAAACTTTTATATGCGAATATCCAGCTGATTTTCAATATATGTCTTGAATGCCACAAACTTATCGTAGTCCTCATATTTTCTGCGCAATTGATATACCCAAACACACTTTGATCAATCATCAATAAAAATAATATAGTATTTGTAACTAGATAAAAAGAGAATTGGGGATGTCTACACATCTGAGTGAATCAAAGCAAGTGGTCTCTGTGAATTATTTGATAAAAGATGGAATGGTAAACGAATATGTTTATCAAGTTCACAAGAATGACAATTGAAAGTCCAAGTACTATAATTAAATAAAGTAGGATATTGTCTATAAATTGTAGCCATACAGGTTTCTCAGGATGCCCTAGGCGATAATGCCAGAGAACTAATGATGCTTTGGTGGAAACATAAGCAACTAGAGAAGTGGACTTGAAGCAACTCTACATTAGATAAAGAAACCTCGAACTAGTGCAACGGTGCAGGATTTTTTGCGATTGATTGTCCTTCACAGTAAATCCATCAGAGTCAAAAGTCACAAAGCAATTATTATCCTTTGGGAATCATTTAACTGATATTAAAATTTTGGTTAATGGAGGAACAACCAACACATTATGTAAATAAAAAATAGCCTTATTACCACAAATAGTTATCTTACCAATATGAGTAATCGGTAGATGCTGAACATTACAATTTTGTAGTGTATCTTGGCCATTGTAAGAGGAGAAGGTATCCAAGTTGGTTATGGAGTTAGTCATATGATGGCTAACACCAGTTTCATGGTGCCATACAGCAAGAGAAGATGTCGAAGATTGAGAGGGTAAGTCTGCGTGATCTTGAGAGTGAAATCCAACATATGGAGAATTATTAAATTTGGGGCAATGACGAGCTGTGTGGTAGTATTCATTACAAAGCTGGCACTGTGGAGGAGATTCACTAAGTAAAGATGGAGGGAAAGCAGGATTTGAAGAGGAATGCCCTAGTTTTCATGAAAAGGAATTGTTGGGAGAGGTCAATAATGACCTCTGCCTTGATTACCACACCCACTATAAAAACCACGATTATTTCAATTTCATCTGTAATTGTTACCACAGCTACGCCCTCGACTGCCACATGGGGCAGGAGCTGTAATGGTTGTAGTAACGTGAACTTGAGCACTTTGAATTAGAGGAGGATTTTTCTACTGAAGTCTGGGCTCATGAGCCAATAAAAATGATCTCAATTCCAAGTATAAGGGTAAAGGCTTCTTAGCTTTTATAAAAGTTATGACATCAGTGTACTGATCAATGGGAAGGACAAAGAGAATCTGTAAGGTTAAATTAGTATCTGAAATTTGGTGACCAATGGACTAAAGTGCATATGTGTTAGATTTAACGTATTGCAAGTAATCAACTACAAATTTGGTCCTTTTTGTAGCTTGAGAAAAAATTATCTTTAACTACATATACTTGACCGAAACATGATCCTGGAATAATTCTTCTATATCCAAACATCTTTGGCGAAGTGGTAGGAATTCTTGGAAGCCATGTTGTAATAAGTCTTCAGAGATTTTGTAGTATGAAGCCAGGACACTATAATGCAGTCAATTTGTGTCCATATAGAGACCTAAGGATTGAGTGTAGGAGAAGCAATGCTAGAGCCATACTGAGGTGGCCATGGTGTGGAACCATCAATATGCCCAAGCACTTAATGACACTTTAAAACATTGAGAAAGAGTGTTTTCCATATGAGGTAGTTTGTGAAATCTAGAGTTACAGGTAAGTAATTTCATATATGAATGACAGAGCAGAGGGGGAGGGAGAAGAAAAAGAAGGAGAGGAAGAACTAATGTCAGATCCAGAGATGGCCATGAGGGAAGGGAAACGAAAAATTTATTTATGTATTGTCTCTGATACCATAAAAAACTGAGGGTATTGATAATCCCTCAGATGGTTTAATCCTATATATATAATTGACAGTTACAAATGATAATTACATCAGTTACAAGGATATATACAAAGAATCATAATAATATACACATGCTTATTTTAACCGTATCTATCTAATGTGTATCGTAACTATATCTATCTATGAATGCAAAGACTAGCTTTGGATTTTCTATATAAATACATATTTTTGGTTGTTAGGCGTGGGCTCTAGTATTGATTTGATGTCCAAAGATTTGAATTTGTTTACGATTCAGACAAAAGGAGTCATCTTATAGACCTTCTTCATACATAAAGGGAAAATGGTGTTCATCGTAAGGTAAGGATTGAGGATAAGACAATTTTTGCTCTCTGCCTTTCCCTCCCTCTCTTAGGAGACTTTTGTGATTAAATTCCTATAGAACTTTTCTAGCTTGTGATTATATTTGTATAGTTCTATAATGATTGAGATTTAATTTATTTTTCAGCAAGCTTTAATGTTAATTTTTATGGAGACAAAGAAGGGTGTTGATTCACTTGAGCATTGGCTTTGTGTCAATGGCTTCCCAGCTACAAGTATTCATGATGATAGATCACAACAGGTGTTTTCTTGTGTCGTTTGATATTCGGTTATCCATTTGAATGCACATTCATGGCCTTGAATTTGAGATCATTATGATAAATGAAATATTTGATTGGTTCGTTATATTGAGAGAATCAATAGATCTTCTTTTAAAGAATTTTAGGCTAAGTGTACTTGCTTTAAAGACCTACTAAAATGGTTGAACATACTTGTTTATATTTCTTTTATACCTTATTTATCCCCTTTGTCAAGAATCCCATGTTGAGCAAATAAAGAATGTTAAAATAATTTATAAATATATGACAAACCTTTCAAGGTGTCATTTGGGTGAAGTTAGGGACCAAATTTATCATAGTATCAGGGCCTAAATTTGTCTCAATGGTTAGGGTCGGTGCTCGGCCTATTGTAGCCCTTTACTCAATATGTTCATAAGATGTCTAGCCCTGTTCTGAGCTGAAGGAGGTGTGTCAAGAATCCCACATTGAGTAAGTAAAGAATCTTAAAATAGCTTATAAATGTATGACAAACCTCCCTTTATAAGGTGCCTTTTGGGGTGAAGTTAGGTATAAATTTATTACCCTTATGTGTAACGTGCTATTTTTATGATTCAATTAATCATTGATTCTAATATGGAGTTTCTTTTTCATGCTTAAGTTATTCATGTTTTGTGATTTCAATTAATCTCTCAAGAAAGAGAGCAAGCATTGTGATCGTTTAAAAGTGGCAACATCCCAATCTTGGTGGCGACTGGCATTGCAACACATGATTTTTTTTCACAACGAATGAATGAAGAATATCTAATGATAATCAGTTCATATCTTATTTTGATCATATTTAAGTTGAAAGTATAATGTATTATAAATTTACAATTGAGAATAATTTCATATATTACTAACTTGTAATTTATTTGGATAAAGTAGAAGAAGTTGATGCAAATCCTTTGGATGAATGCGTGATTTACGATTTTTTAAATAGAGTTAGAGAATTTGAAACTTTTGACAATAATAAGACACGTCTTTTAGAAATACATTTGTGATTGTGATTTCGATTTTGATTTTAAGTTTTATTTTAGATTTAGATTTAGTTTAAATTATTAGATTTAATTTATGATTAGTTCATTATATAATAATAGACATTGATATATTTTTTATTTTAGTAAAATATTTTATTTTTACATATTCTTATAATTTTTACTTCTATTTATTATATATAGATTTTGTAACGGTCTAATACCAATTGAACATTTAAACCATAAACCTTTCTTTTAGCCGGTTTGATATCCGGTCCAGTTTTTAAAGCATTGTTTAAGATGATACACTGGATCACGTCCCTTAGGTACGAATAGGAAGGGTAGGTTAAATTTAGGTTTACAAGTGTTTTATACTAATTCTTACATGAATAATATTATTTTGTTAAGTTTTAATAAAACAATATTATGTTATTTAATAATTAAAGAACCAAACTAAAATTAGTTAATAAAAAATATGAATTAAATATATTTTATTGTCAACTCTATTTTGATAATGAAATCAAATCTGATGAGTTTGAACATTTTAATTTTTAATTGTTAAATAACAGTTAATAATTTTAGAGTTTCTTATAAGTGTTCTTTCGAATGTGAAAATCAATCAGATTAAAGTAAGTGATTTCGTTAATTATGCACATGATAATAAAAAGATTCTTTATATTGCTTTATATTTTATATTTGTATCAATCCTCTTCGTCAAATGTCCTTATGTGCATTTATCATATAATTTAACGGATATATTTGTGGCTTCTGGATAATATTTGTAGGACTTGGAAAATATCTTGTTTTACTTTTTGCCAACTTTAAAACAAGATAATATATTTAACCAAATTTATACACAAACAAAAGCAAATTCAATAGAAATTGTTATCCCATGGAATTCCAGCCTAGTAAAAGTCCTACCATCTGACAAGAAAAAAAATAGCAAACATTAATGTGACGCTCCCAAATTCTTAAGTAACAATTTATTCAAAAATTTCTACAATTATATCATTAATTATCAAAATTTTATTAGTCTAAAAAATGATGTTCATCCGTCACAAAAATTATTTGTGTAAGCGTAACCATTCAAACTATTACATTCAAAAATATGTACAATAAAACAATTTTACTCAATTTGATTTACAGGCCTTACATAGACTACACACTATCAATCACATGTAATGAAGTTATCGATAATCTTCCTATCTCTTAAAGAAAATATAGCAGCCAGAATACCTACTCAGTAAGAGTAACATGACTGTACTCTTAAGATCAAGTAATTCAATATATATATTGAAATTAACCAAATGATTATATATATAATACTAAAATATAAAATAATACTTAGCATGTCCAAACACTTAATAAAAATCCAGAATTTTACTATTAATAATAACTAATTCTAATATTCTTTTATTATTATCATTTATGTTTTACCTTTTTATTAACTGAATTAACTAGGTCTTGCTTAATCTAGTACACCTACATTCATAATTTGTCAGCTCATGTCTACTCATCATAATCACTCGTTAAGTGAAAACATAATTAGATATATAAATATTGACGCAGGGAACCTCAATCCCCCAATCTAATTTGGTACCTCAGTACCACTATAATACCTAGCTATCAGCATAAGATATACCCAGAACTTAGAATATTTTGGTACTACTCTGGTACCTAGTTATTGACACAGGACATCTTCGAGATCTAAGATGTCTTAGTACCTACTCCACAGATACATGCTTAGCCACAATTCGCTCATATCTCAATAACTCATCAATATATGACTATGGAATATAATCTATCCTAACGAAGTTGTAAGTACACAAATTTTGTAGTCTATTTTCAAACTATTATAAACCATTCTTTCTAATTTCATGAACCTAATTTATTTTACCGTAATATTCTTAATTATACATATGCACAATTAAAATTTTTAATTATCATAGTTTCCTCGAATTAATAGTCGTTACACATCATAACATGTAACCATTTATAAACACTGAATAATAAATAAAATTATTACAAAATTCATATATTTTAGAAATTCACATATTTAATTATTAATCATTACTTTAATTAATTAGTAATCAAAACATGATTCACCATAAAATAATATATTAAAAAATTCAAAAATTTATAAACCATACCCTATTATAAGATTATAGTTTGATGTTATCTTTACTTGACTTTCGGACTCAATTATTTTATTGATCTAATCTACTCCTTAATTTGTCCTATGGTCCTAGATATTTACAAAATTCTATTAGCTTTTATTTAAGAAAATATTTCAAACTGAATTACACTTAATAATTTAAAATTAAACACTTTTTACCTCTTTATTCTTAATAACTAAAATATCCTTACTTTATTTAACCACCATAATTACTAAAATACTTTTAGTTATTCAAAAGCCCTATTTTACCCTCAGATTTTTTATTATTACAAAATACCCTTCTAGGAATTAAAATTTAATTTCTATTAAATTTTTACATTTCCCATTTTGCCTTTTAACATATCTTAAATTTTTTAAAAATTATCTCTTCTTCATCCTCTCCTCTTCTCCTAACTCCTTTTTTTCTCTTTTTTCAGCCCCTTTCTCCAATTTATTTTTTTCACTTTTAATAAAATTGTTGGCACAAATAATCATAAAATAATTTCAACTAGAAACTAGTTTAGGATGATTGAAAATCAGTATTAAAAGGAATAAATTTTAGTTGAAAATCTTACCTATATGAAGTTGTATGTCATTCTAATAGATTTTTGAGTTGTTAATCTCTATAATTTCCTTTTTGGCTATTAAAAAATAAATAAAATAAGGAAATATATGAGAAAAAATTTACATGTAGGAGAAAGATAGTAATTTTATACATTCACCAGTTGCAAATATGGAGAAGAAGAACATAAGGAAGCTATTTTCGTTGGTTTTGTTAAAACTTACCTATTGTCCTCTCTCTTTATATATACGTTGTTCCGTTTTTGTTTTATTGGGTTAGGTTATATTTTATGGGCTTTACAATTAAAACCTATGTTGAACAAAAATATAGAAAGTTCTACTTGGTTTAGCCCTAAAGAGCAAATTAAGATCTAGAAGAACACAAACAATACTCATCTCCAAGAAACATTCAGTACATAAAATGCTGGAAAGATTCTTCCTTAGCTAATTGACAAGAAGATGAAGTCTGTATTCTAATCTCAAGGAAACCATATATTGAGAAATTCAAGAGCCATATTTGAGAAGTAAGACAATCCCTCAAACAAGCAAACCTAAGATGAACAATATCCTTTCAATTTATGGTAATTAGTTATAATTTATACCAAGATCTATAAAATATATGCAAAATAAGACTCATCACCTAGAAACACAAACCTGAAACCTAGGCTTCAAGTGAAGGCGCTGCAGCTAGATCAAGGGGCAAAAAAGTTTTCAAAGAGGAGCGTGTTGCAGAGAAAAATGAAGAAGACAACTCTACTGAGGAATTTTTAATGAGCTAAAAAATTAATGAAAACGTCAACATTAGAACTATTACATAGCAACGCAACGTTTAAATAAACTGACACCATTGTTATAAAAAACCAGCCCTTATAGTAGTCATCCTTTACAAGTATTTAAAACGTTCTTTACATGTATTTAAAACGTTATAGTAACAGATAGTAGGAGGCATATAACAGAATGGATATTGTCTTCCTCCTATAATATTCTCTCAAATTTATCTATCTCTCTTCCTCTGTCTATCTCTCTCTCTCTCTCTTCTTATGTGTATCTCTCTTCCGTTCTCTTCTTCTTTTGAACGTTAACATAAACATATACAGAAAATATGTAACATTTGGTATTAGAGCAATCAGTTCAGGGAAGAAATCAATGGAAGAAGGTACATGAGGGGTGAAGATGCGAAGGCTCGAAGAAACCATGAAAAGTTTGGTGGAATCACATAACAAAAATGAGAGAATGCTTCTAAATATCAAAATATCAAAACAGAGCTGAGAAGATGGTGAAGGAAATGTTAAAGTTGCAGAATATGTTTCCACAATTTTTGCAGAAGCAAGGGAGAGAACCAGAAGACACGACTTCAAGGTTATCAGAACCCACCTCCTAGAGTAGTCATCCAAGGCAAGAGAAGGATGAAAACTTAAAACCGACGAGGTTGAGTTCCCTTTATTCGACAATGACAACATCAAAATGTAGTTGTATCGTTGTGAGTAATTTTTCTAGTTAGATCAAACTCCCAAGAAAACAAAGGTAAGTATAACAATTTTACATATGGATAAAAGAGCTCAAGAATGGTATCAGTTATAGATCAAGAATCGTCATAAGGCAGAAATGGTTGACTGGAAGGAGTTCACCAAGGCTCTCAAATAGAGATTTGATGTAGAAATTTTTAACAACCTGGTAGAATATTTCAAAGAATTAAAACAAGACAGAATATTAATGGATTATTGCATTCAATTCGACCATCACTCTAACTGGTTATTACTACCAGAAGAGTATTTAATTGGTTTCTTTATTAAAGGACTCAAACCAGAGATTGACGTGACTGTGAAATTGCATGAACCTCACTCGTTACATCGAACTTACATGTTAGTTTGCAAACCAGGAGCTATAGTGATGTCTAATGAGAGCACCATGTTAAGTCGAGGAAATATAATAAAGAACATGGGCAATGGAGGAAATTATAACACAATTCTGAGATTACAACATATAACAAATATAAACAGTAGCTCACGCTCTGATGGAATATTGCCTACACCAACACCTATGTTGCCCTCGTCATCAGTAAAACCTTTTAAGCCTACTGAACACAGTAATAGCAAAGAGTTTGACGATAAGTGAGTGTGAGAGCTTTGTTTTTGGTGTGATGAAAAATATAGTTCAGGGCATAAATGTAAAAAGAAACAGTTGCAATTTTATATGGTCACTGGAGATGATGACTCAGGTCGAAGTAACAACACCTCCTGGGAACATCATTCTGAACTCCAAAAATGATTTTCAGAGGATAATTTAGTAGATAAAGAACTGAAGAGGAAGGGGATTGTTGCAGGGAAAAATGAAGAAGACTACTCCACCAGGGAATTTTGGATGAGCTGAAGAATTAATGGAAACGTCATCATTCGAACTACTATATAGGAACGCAACGTTTAAATAAACCCACACCATTGTTGTCAGAAACCAGCCCTTATACTAGTCATCCCTAATGTGTATTTAAGAAGTTATAGTAACAGATAGTAAGAGGCATGTAACAGAATGGATATTGTCTTCCTACTCTAATATTCTTTCAAATCTATGTATCTCTCTTCCCCCTCTCTCTCTCCCCCTCTGTCTATACCCTTCTGTGTATCTCTCTTCCTTTCTCTCTCTTCTTTTGAATGTTAACATAACCACATATAAAAATATTGTCTTCCTCCTCTAGTATTCCCTCAAATTTGTGTATCTCTCTCTCTCTTCTTCCGTGTATCTCTCTTCTTTTGAACGTTAATATAACCACATACAAAAAATATACAAGGGATCAACATCAACACCACTCCTCCGAGTCCTTATGCCATAGGTGGTGATGTTGATATTGCACTGTTCACCTAGGGCTATAAAAAGGTTTAGTGCATAACCAGCCTACAGGTGCTTGGGCTGCAGATCGTGGTGAAATGTTACGGTTTAATTGCAAGATATAGGACTTGAGTCCCACATTGGTCATATAGGGGGCTGATTTGGGATAAATGCCTAAATTGGGCCAGAAGTTATTGGGTTTGATCAATTTAGGGCCAAACATTATAATCTACTCAATTAAGGTTTAAATGTTATAAAGTCTGCTCAATATTAGGCCATTTTGGACAAAAATTTGACAGTGTCATACACGTGCCGTTAAGTTTGAGTGTTGTGTTTTTCGTAGAATTTTTGTGACCTAATTTTTAACACCTTCCTTAACTCCAATGTTACATTGGTTTTACCACAACCCATAACTTTCACCAAGAGGGAATTCCAACTAGACTACCATGGTCAAGGATTCACTTTCGGCCTTTGGCCATAGCCATGTCCTCACCATCTTTTGTTCCTTATCCCAGCAGTTTTAGGTAAATGTAGCTAAACGTTGAATCAAATATTGTGATTGGACACACCCACCCACCATCTTCATTCTTTGATGATCATTCCAAGTTAATTAAATGGGTTTTAACTAATAATAAACATCGTGATACTCGAGAATATCTAATCTTTATACATATATATAAAGCATATTATACCATATTTGATGTTTGTATAAATATCGTATAAGTTTTTTTTGATGTTTAGAAGTAAATACAGTGTTAAGCCCCTTATTGACGTATAATGCCATAACCAATATGAGCATTAATAAAAGAGATTATCATTGAGTATTTAGATTTACTCTAATGATGGATAGTTCTTTATTGATTTTTATATACTGAAAAGGAGATAATAATAAGTTAATTTACTTAGGTAGATAGGTTTAGTTAGTTAATTAATTGCCAAGGGTTGGATCCAAAACAAGTGACCAGTAGATTCGGCAAGCCAGTGCCCATCATAAGCCTAAATGTAAGATAAGCAACTAATATCCCTTCTCAGTGTCTTTGCCACTACTTCGTCTGTTATCTTCTCCAACTCATCCTTCACTTTCATAGTTGGAGGTATTGGAGGACATGGATTCTCCTTCCTCATTTGTATAAGTCATTATTTCATTTAATGAAGTATGATCAAATTGCAACAATATCTTTTGTTATTTTTGTTGCAGTTGAAATTTAAGTTTATAGAAGCATAAGTAGATGACGCATTCGCTAGCATAATAAATATTACAAGACTTTACAATTTAATGAAATCGTCAAAATTAGAATTTTCAGGTATTATCGGTCAATTTTATTCACAAAATTTTAAAAGTTTTATCACTGCTGATGAATTTGATACTCACTTACGTCCTCATCAGGAGATTAGAACTTTGCTTAATTTTAAACCCATTTTTCTTGAATTCCTAACAGACCCTTTTCACTTGAGCACGTTCTTTAAGAGTTCTTGTGTCAGAATCAAACGCCCAATATTGTCTTCCTATGTGATTATTAGTTATTGTTAGCCATGGATCTCCCTCTGTTATCTTCAGCTTCCACATTCTATTATCGATTGATTTTCCTCCACAATCTTAGGTTAGTATTATGTATATATAGACTGCAAAATTTAAAACCTGATATCCATTAAAGTATACCATCATGCATGTAAGTTATGGATTAGAGGAAAGAGAAGAAGAGTAAAGAGACATGAAAGAAGAAGAAGAGAAGAACTAATAATGGAAAAAAGGATCCTTTTACTGGTTTACACTAATATTAATACATCAACTACTTATATAACATTGTTAGGTAATAAACATATACATCGTACATCTCTAGAAAGAATCAACAGCAGTAAAGGAAACCATTGTTGGTTGTTAGAAGCAGAAAATGCTTACTGTTTATATATATATTGGTTTCAACACTGAAAAAAAGGAAATGCTTCAAGGTTATATATCTAGCTCTGCTGGTAGATATATAGTGCCCTTCTTTTCCTTAAAGGGATGGGAAAAGAAAAGGAAAAGAACGTCACCAAAGGGTACATACGTTGTAGTAGAAGAAGATGCAGAGTTGCGTAAGACTACACTATCTTTATAACCGAAGCTAAACTATATAACAAGAAAGAGAACCTTTTTAGAATTTAGTATTTTATTAAGCAATAATGGCTTATCAAACTATGAGAAATCAGTAACTCTCCTCCGACTTTGACTTCATTTTGTTCAATATAATATAAGAGCTACAATCTTTTTCTAAAAAAATTATTTATCTCATTAATGATTAAGCATTGTAAAGGGTAGTAGATAGATTTTATTAATTTGGAAAGGACCCTGGATGTTGAAGAGAAGAGATATGATTGAGTGAAGCAATTAATGTTAAGATTTGCTTTCTTGGAGTTGGTGTCATTTCTGTTTTATCCATGTGAATGTTAGGATTTGTTGACCATGTGTATGTATTTTATTTTTGTATGAATACTTATAGGTCTTTGTGATTTGTATTGTTAACTTAAACTTCTTTTTAGATTACATACAAATGGAATAGATTGACCAACAACTTCACTAATTTTGCAGCTAAACAATCAGCACTCCTGTCGTGCCAATCTCAATATAGCCATGCCAATCTTCCTCCAGGCAAACCATACGTTTATTGTCTTCCATCTTGCAAAGAACTATACATTTTGTTTGGCCTGTCGATTATTTATTAACCTCGAAGAACCAAATCACATCGCTAAACTATACAACCATTTCTATCCTTTAGCGTTAGGAATTATTTTTGTCCCTATTAATTTGCCTAGAACTCCATTTCATCAGGCTATTAACGTTTACAAATTTATAAGGAACGAGTATATTGCCATTATTAAACAAAGAAAGATCGATATGGAAGAGGGAGAGACATCAGCTACATAGGATATATTGTCCCACATGTTGACGACAAGTTTTAAGTACAGAAAGTATATGAACGAGATTGAAATCACAAATAAGATCCTATGACTATAGATTGGTGGACACGACACTATTAGTGTTGTCTGTACCTTCATTGTCAGTCTCTTGTGGAACTCCACCATATTTACGAGTATGTTTATAAGGGTATTACTCATTATTATTAATTCTTGTCATTTTGAGTTTGAACAGTTACAGTGCAATTGTTTTTGATTTTTTGCTACATGTACAGAATAAATAGAGATAACAAAAACAAAAGCACCAGGAGATTTGTTGAACTGGAATGACATACACAACGTGAAGTACTTATGGAACGTAGCATATGAAGTTATGAGACTTGCTCCTCCTCTTCAGGGTGCATTTAGAGAAGCCATCAATGACTTCGTCTTCTATGGTTTCTCAATTCCAAAGGGTTGGAAGGTACTTATAATTCACTGAATCAAAAGTCTAATTGATTAACAATTTCGATAAGAATAGATAAATTAACACGTGATGTCTCGTATGCATGCAGTTGTATTGGAGTGCAAGTTTAACATACAAAAGTCCAAAGTACTTTCCTGAACTAGAAAAGTTCAATCTAACTCGATTTGAAGGAAATTGACTAGCATCATACACATATTGTAACATTACGTTACCCATATTAAGGCTATTTTAAAATTTGCTGACTTTTAAATGATGTTAATTGATGACATGTGTAAGTTGGAATTGTTTTGCTTTAACATACCATTATCATAAATTATGTTCCTGAAAGTTTGAGTATGTATTCTATGGTAGTGGGATGTTGCACATATTTCCCATTTGGTGGAGGACCCTAGATATGTCCTAGAAAGGAATATGCTAGATTGGAAATATTAGTGCTCATGCACAACTTGGTGAAAAGATTCAAGTTTCATAAGCTAATTCTTGATGAGAAGATCGTTTTCTATCCTATGCTAGTACCCCAAATAGGATTTCCCATTCTTCTTCGTCCTCACAAGTCTTGATAAGTCCAAAATCATATGATCTTATTTTATCTGAACGAACAATTTGTGTTAGTATATTATGTTGTCCTTTTCTAGTTTCTATTATAAATTATTTTAACTATAGCGTAAAAACTACATATGCCTGAGACTGTTGGCACAAGGAACAAAAGATGGTGAGGACATGGCTATGGCTAGAGGCAGAAAGTGGATCCTTGATGACAGTGGTGAGGAATGGCTATGGCTAGAGGCAGAAAGTGGATCCTTGATAACAGTGGTCTAGTTGGAATTTCCTTTTGGTGAAAGTTCTGGGTTGCGGTAAGACCAATGTAACATTGGAATTAAGGAAGGTGTTAGAAAATAGGTCACGAAAATGCAACATAAGACACTTCACTCAAACTTAACGGTGTGTGTATGACATTGCCAAATTTTCATCCAAAATAGCCTAATATTGAGCAGATTCGATAACATTCAGACCTTAATTGAGCAGATTATAATATTTGGCCCTAAATTGATCAAGCTCAATAAATTTTGGCCCCAAATTGGCCTTTTAACCGGCTCATGTGGGTTTTATATAGGCTTATGGGCTCTCCCACCCTTTGAGCTAGTTTTGGGTTGTACTCTCTTATAAGACCTGTATCAATAGGGGCAAAAATGTTTTCAGAGAGGAGCGACGTTGATGAGAATTAGTAGAGAGCACTAAAGAGTGATGGTGAGTGACATCCTCATCCTTTTAATTGCTGTGTTTTCCTGGAAAGAAAGATGTTCCAAAAAAATCACCGCCTTCATCACCTAGTAAGGAAATCCGAACTACTTGCCACTTGTGGAAACTTCCCTTCCACTACCATTATTGGTCTTTCCTATGGTGAAAGGGCAGAAGTATATTGCTAAACAATAGGCAAAAGTGTAATTTAAATTTTAAGTTTTCATCATACCTGAACTATGTTGGGATTTCAAGTGTGAAAGGGAATCCCACATTGGAAAGAGATGGAACTAGTGATGGACATGTAAGTGGAAAGGACCCATAAACTAATACCTTAAGGTTTTGGGTTAGAGTATGGTGTCAAAGCCCACGAGTATGTTCCCTCATTAGGCCTATGATGTAGATCTCCTAACTAAGTGACTCCCTAAAGCCAACAAATGGTCTCAGAGCTGATGGTTTAGCAAGGGACGAATATGGAGACGGTAGTCAGATCCCGTGGTTGCCTTCCCACGTAGAAGAGCAAGGAGACTCCTGGTGGGCCCAGACTAGTGGAGTAGAAGGGCTCTTGGTGACACCATATACTCAAGCTATTAAGAAAAATGCTTTCGCTTAATGGGGATTCCAAGTCTAATGTGGAAATTCACACTTAAAGGGGAGATTGTTGGGACTTTAAGTGTGAGTGGGAATCCCACATTGGAAAGAGATGGAACTAGTGATGGGCATATAAGTAAAA
Source organism: Erythroxylum domingense (assembly GCA_025594535.1). Lineage (NCBI taxonomy): Eukaryota > Viridiplantae > Streptophyta > Magnoliopsida > Malpighiales > Erythroxylaceae > Erythroxylum > Erythroxylum domingense. The sequence continues at coordinate 22,439,384 of JANQBM010000009.1, read as the reverse complement.
AAGGACCCATAAACCTAATGCCTTAAGGTTTTGGGTTAGAGTGTGATGTCAAGGCCCACGAGTATGTTCCCTCTCTAAGCCTATAATGTAGACCTCCCAACTAAATGGGCTTCCCAAAGCCAACAAACTACAATATTTCAAAAGTGTTTAAAGTCAACTTATCATTTTTAAAATGTTCAAAATAAATTTTAATGGATGGAAATTTTAACAGGTTAAACTTTCATTAATTAAGTGTCACATTTAATAATCAGTTGATGGACCTTCCTATTATGTTTAGGCCACATTATGGATTGTAGACCTCATCAATAAAATTTAAAAATAACTTATTAAAAATAAATAAATAAATAAAATATTAATTTATATTAAAAATATGTTAGTGAACTATACTACCACACGTACGCATGTTGAGTCTCACTAACAATTATTTAAAAATATAAAAAAGTATAATCATGTAGCACTTAACTAATAGAAGTTTAATTTTCCATCTATTGAAGGTTTATTTGGAATATTTTGAAAATATTATATTTGAACGCTATGACACGTTAGAGATTAAATTGTATTTAGACAAAAGTGTATTTTAAACTTTAAAGTTTATTCCAAAATCTAAGTTGAACCCCAACGTTTAGGTACTTTCAAGCTGAACCATCCTATGAAGACAAAAAAATTGACAGAGTTTACCGTTCATTAGTTAAATGCTACATCATATCTGACATGACTTTCTTTTTAAAATTTTTGTATATTAGTGTAACACATCTCTTGTTAACACGACACCCTACAACTATGTATGAAACTGATTTTCTTTTTATATTTTCCTTCCCTTTTCTTGCTCTATGGACATGGTCCTTTGGTTTTGGACCAACTCTCTTTTCCTTCAAGTCTAACATTCGACCCCCCCTCTTCTGCGTTTCATTACCTCCTTCAAAGCCTTACGCCCCTTCTCTCTCTCTCTCCCTTCTGTGTTTATTTTTCGATTATTCTTCAATCTTTACCATTTTGAGCTATGTTGGAATTATGCCCATAACCCAATTGTTATGTAATAGATTGAGCATTTTTGTTTTGTGATTATTAACTTTGTTTAATAACATGGCAAATAATTATATTATCATATTATGTTTATTTCTTTTATCTTAACATGATAAGTCCTTGATTAAATTTATACACTTGCCATCATAATGGAGATTATGATAATGATAGTCAAGTCTTTAGGATTTAATCTAAAAATGTTCTTAATTGTAGGATCATCAAATAAGGACTTTAATGATCCGGTAAGATCAATATGTATGTAATAGTATCTATTGGATGGATATTAGTAGATCTCATTTACTAAGTTACATATATAGATGGTGTATATGGAGATATGATCATTCAACTGTCCAAACTGAGAATTCCCAATGGTTAATATTACCTATAAACTGTCAAGTGGGATATTCTCATAAGGATTTAAATGTATATTTTTCTTTTGACCAGAGATAATCATAGTAATCAATTGGTCATTTATTATGTTTTGATGTCGGACACCTAGTGTATAAACATGCTAGTTGAATGGTCATTGGATATAATTAAGTACCTATCTGATTAGTGGTGAGTTAAAAGGGGATTCATCGACTCTAGATAATGAGTTTAAACTCAATGTTGTCATTGATCTTAATGGTCATTTCAAGACCTTGGCCAGGGCGATTGAATGAGTGAGGAAAGGAGTTTCTTAAGTCATTCACCAATCATTAATGAATGACATGTAACATAGTTGGTTATCTAATAGGGTTTGACAGTTAAACCATACCTTAGGATAATTCGGAGTTGTAATAATGGAAGGTAATAATACATTACCTTAATCAGGTTCCGTCTTTGTAAGGTTGTTACTTCACATTATTCGGTCGTTGAGGACTGTTGTTAGACATCAACCTTCATTAGTAATTAATTGGATTAATTATATCATTAGCTTAGTGATAAACCTATGTGGTCACACACTTACGAGTGTAATATTTCTGATTTATGATTATTTAATTTATTATAAGATAATTTATTAAATAATTTATATCGCATATTATTATATTTTTTACTAGCACAGAAAATATAATTAATATTGAAAACTCTCTTGTGCAAAAATAAATGAATAAAATAAAATAGTTTTATTTTATTTTCTTTTATAAATAAATAAAGAAACAAAACGATGAGTTACCATCATTTTTACATTTCACTAAATACAAGTTAGTTATTCATTTTTAAAAGATGGACATTAGATATATAAGAAATGAACATATTAAGAGACGTTCTTTTTCTTCATTTTGTACGTTAAAATAACGAAAAACAAAAGGAAGAGAGTAAGTTATACGCTCTCTCCCAATTTTCGTTGAAATCAATAAGAGAAAAGGAATAGAAAAATTGTTTTCTCCATTTTTGAAGAAATGATTCTTCAAATTTAACTATAGTCATATCAAGTGTTAAAAGCGGGATATATTCTTTAATGTAGAGTGCATAGAGACTTCATATTTTTTGAAGTTCATTACTGATTAATCATCACAAATTTCATGTATTTGCTTTTACCTATTTTTGCTATTAGTATAAATATTAAACGCAATAGTTCTATACAAGATTATAATTTTTTATTTTCGCTGTATATGTAATCCTTCAATTGATATCAGAGTCAATTTTGTGTTTACATCATACTAAAAAACTAAAATTTTTGTTAGGCAAATTGAAATCGTGTTTTATTTTTGATAATCGTTATCATAAAAATGCATGACATTTGATATGCTCACGGTTGATTACAACTTGTTAAAAGCAATTGGGAAATGCATTGGACATATGTTGTTTTTCATATGTTTATGGAAAACTTGTTAAAGGCTGTTGACAGATGTTGTACGCATGGTGTAATAGAAGGTTTTAAAAGCATTTGGTTAAAAAAAAATTTGACAGATGTTGTACGCATAGTGTAATAGAAGGTTTTTAAAGCATTTGGTTAAAAAGGTTTTTGACAGATGTTGTACGCATAGTGTAATAGAAGGTTTTTAAAGCATTTGGCTAAAAAGGTTTTTTGACAGATGTGCGCACGGTTTTCATACAAGTTTTTAAAAACATTTGGAGAGATGTTGCGCACCGAAAATTCATTAAAAGCATTGGACAAGATGTGCACGGTAAACTTGTTAAAAGCAATTGGGAAATGCATTTAACAGATGTTTTTCCTTACGTGCATGGAAAACTCATTAAAGGCTTTTGAGTTTTGACAGATGTTGTACGTTTAAGAAACATATGGATGAAGTTGGTCTTTTAAGTTTTTAAAAACATTAAAAACCTTACGTAGAGAAGAAAATAAGAAGACATACTCTTTTACTTGGTCCGAACGTTGGAATTGAGATCATCTGGTTCTGGTCATTAGCACTAGCCGTGAGCCGTTCCTTCTCTTCATTTGAGCCTTATTTGCTATTTCCTTATACTATCACGACATGCATTCCCACATAGTCCAACTATTTATCTGTTTACAAGATTAGATCGATAAATGTTTGTTACATTAAAAGTTTCTTGTACAAATATTGTCTGAAAATGTAATATGATCACTACTGTTGTTAAAATTGTTTTAATAACATAAAATCTTGACCTTTTAAAATTATTGAGTTTATATTGATATAATATATGATATTTTATCAAAAAAAAATTTCCACCTAAATAGATAATAATATTTATTTTGTTTACAAGGAATGACCTGATAACTAGATGTCTTGTAGTTCAGGGATAAATAATATTTTCTATTGTATATGATGCATGTGTGAGGAAAAATTACTTAATTTTATACTTTTGGCCTAGACTACCTAGGAAGTATAATATTAATTAATTCTTCATCACTTAGCTGGATAAAATCAACTATACTAATAGGAATGACCTAACAACCAAGGGAATATATAGTATTGAGCTACTATAAATTTTATATGATAAAATAGGTGATTTACCACTCTTTAATTATGCATGAGTAACGACTTGACAACTAAAAGGCTCATTCATGTTTTAAAGTTTTTTATATTATTTAGATAAAAGTCCATGTCTTAATGATATATGATTATGTTCTTGTTTTGGTGTTTTTCTTTTTATTATCAGATTTCTCAAAATGTCTACTATATCACTGCAAAGCATTCTTGATGCTAACAAGCTAGCTGGTAATAATTTTGATGATTGGTACTGCAATATGAGAATTGTTCTCATGCACGAAAAACTTATCGTTGTGATCGATAAACCCGTGAAGGAAGTACCTCCTGAGGAAGTTGATGATGCTAATGCATTGGATGCATATTTTAAGTACAATGAACAAAGGATTAATGCCAAGTGAATTATTCTGGCATCAATGAGTTCTAAACTCCAAAGGCAGCTTGAAGGTATGAATTCTCCACAGATCATTAAGCATCTTAAGAAGATGTATGGGTCACAAAGTAGAACTACTAAATACCAGTTATCTAACTCCCTATTTAAGTCTGAACTGAAGCCCAAATTTCTTGTGGAACCCCATGTTCTTAAGATGATTGATATTATAGAACAACTTGAGAAGTTAGGGTGTTCACTAGGGAAGGAGCTGTCACAAGATTTGATCTTACAGTCTCTTATTGATATTTTTCACCGTTCATTGTTAACTTTAACATGAACAAGATGGACTATGATCTTTATGACATGCTCAACTTGTTAATCGATTATGAAAATCAAGTAGCATCGTCTGAGAAGGTGAAAGTGTCAAAATCTGTTAACCTGGTTGGTAACTCTTCTAAGCGCAAATGGAAGGGCAAAAAGAAGCACAAGAAACATCTTGCACCCAAAGGTGTTTGGAGCAAATCCAAGGGTAAGGAGAAGAAAGTTGACTAAAAGGATGTTGAATGTTTCTTCTGTACAAAAAAGAGACACTGGAAGAGGAACTGCTATTTGGCTACTTTGAAAGGCAAAAAACAAGGTGGGACATTTATGAAAAATGTTTTCATGATTTCTTTAACTATTATTGACTCTACTAAATATATATTAGATACTGGTAGTAGCTTTAACATTTGCAATATCTGCAAGGTCTAAGGATCAGTAGGAGATTAAAGAAGGGAGAAGTTAAGCTACAAGTTGGGAATGGAGCAAGTGTTGTTGTTCTCTTGTTATGCTTACGAGAAAGACTTTATTGTTAGAAGCTTGTTATTATGTTCCTAAATTTTTTTCAAACATTGTTTCCATTTTGTCATTAGACAAGCGTGGATTTCATACAATCTTTAAGAATAACCAATGTAATATATTTCATGGTAATGAATTATATGTAAGTGGATATTTACAATATGGTCTTTATGTCTTACCTGAAATAGTTGTTTATCTAATTATGAATGTTTCTGGTCAAAAAAGGAAGAGGGGTAATCAAGCAAATCAAACTTACCTTTGGCATTGTAGACTTGGTCATATTAGTGAGAAAGAGTAAACAAGTTGCACAAGGAAGGATGCCTTGATCAATATGATTATAAATCATATGAAACTTGTGAATCTTGTCTCAAAGAAAAAATGACCAAATCTCCTTTTACTGGAACTGGAGAGAGAGCAAGTGAGCTTTTAGGACTCATATATACTGATGTATGTGGGCCTATGAAAGTTCATGCTAAAGGTGGGTATTCTTATTTTATCACCTTCATTAATGATATGTCAAGATATGGATTTGTATATCTTATGAAACACAAATCTGAATCATTTGAAATGTTCAAAAGATTCCATAGTGAAGTTGAAAAACAAACTAGTAAGAGTATCTTAGTGATGATTTTTTTGATTATATAAGGCAAGATGGAATCTTATCTCAATGGACTTCTCCAGGAACACCACAACACAATGGTGTTCTAGAAAGGAGAAATCGAAGTTTATTAGATATGGTGAGATTCATGATAAGGTTCACTAATCTTCCTATCTTCCTATGGGGATATGCTTTAGAAGCCACTACCTATTTATTAAACAAAGTTACCACTAAAGTAGTCACTAAAACTCCATATGAGATGTGAAAAGGACGTAAGCCTAACCTAAAACATTTGAAGGTTTGGGATTATCCAGCTTATGTTAAGAGATTGTTGCCAGATAAGCTTGAAGCAAGGTCTGACAAGTGTAGATTTGTTGGCTATCCCAAGGAAACTATACGATACTATTTCTATCACCCTTCTGAACATAAAGTGTTTGTGGCCAAAAATGCAACCTTTTTAGAAAAGGAGTTCCTTAATAGAGGAAGTCATAGTGTAGAAATAGAACTTGATGAAATTTAAGATTCTGACGAGTTAACACAAGTTTAAGAGCATCAGGTGCATGTTGAGCAGCCTTTACTTGATATCTTGAAGTTGACACAAAGGGTACCAACCTCAATCATTGAGGAGAATGCAATGGTTAATGAACCTATCCAGGAACTAGTGCAACAACAAGGTCATGTAGAGGAAGAACCTATTGTACATGAGCCTTTTAGAAGGTCTACTAGGGATCTTCATGCACTAGATAGATTAAACTTAATGATGCAAGATGACGAGGATAATCATATTGATGATATCCCACATATTGATGATGACCCTAAGACTTACGAAAGAGGCTATGGCAAGGCCAGATCATGAGAAGTGGATTAAGGCTATAGAATCCGAATTAGAATCCATGAGAATCAACAAAGCATGGAATTTGGTTGATCCCTCAAAGGATATAAAACCTATAGGATATAAATGGGTATTTAAGAAAAAGATTGGAGCAGACGGGAAGGTTGAAACATATAAAGCCCATCTTGTTTCCAAGGGATATAATTAAAAGGAAGGTATTGATTATAATGAAACTTTTTTATTCGAATTATGCTTGCTATAGCTACATATTATAATTATGAGATAAGGAAAATGGATGTAAAAACAACATTTCTTAATGGAGAGCTCAAGGAAGATGTCTATATGACTCAACATTAAGGTTTGACATTGCCATCTGCTCCTAATAAAGTATGTAAGCTACAAAGATCCATTTATGGATTGAAGCAAGCTTCACGAAGTTGGAATATTCAATTCAATACAACAATCGCAAAGTTTGATTTTTTAGATGCGAAGAAGAGCCATGTGTGTACAAGAAAGTTAGTGGGAGCATAGTTATTTTTCTAGTGCTGTATGTAAATGACATATTGCTAATAGGAAATGATGTACCAACCATGCAAAAGACAAAGATTTAGCTATCTGAACAGTTCTCCATGGAGGACTTGAGAGAAGCAGCTTACATTCTTGGAATCAAGATCTACAGAGATAGATTAAGGAAGTTGCTAGGGCTCTCCTAATCCATGTACAATGATACTATCTTAAAAAGGTATCACAGGAAAAAATCCAGAAAAGGTTATCTACCGATAGGCATTGGAATTTCTCTTACTAGGGAGGATTGCCCTAAAACCCTAGAAGAAAGAGAACACATGAGTAGGGTCCCATATGCCAGCGCAGTGGCAACTATCATGTATACCACGACATGTACAAGGCTCGATATAGCCTACGTGCTAGGAGTAGCGAGTAGCTATCAACGTAACCCAGATGAGAAATATTGGAAAGTGGTTTAAACCATCCTTAAGTACTTGAGAAGAACTAAAGACCAATTCCTTATACACAGAGATTATGAATTAAAGCTAATAAGCTATACTGATGCTAGCTTTGAATCAGATAAGGATGATAACAAATCTACCTCTGGTTATATTTTCACCTTGAATGAAGGAGCAGTGAGTTGGAAAAGTTCCAAGCAAGCTGCTATAGCTGGTTCAGTTACTAAAGCAGAATTCATAGTTGCATGCGATGCAACTATAAGGAAGCTGTTTGGATGAAAAAGTTCTTAATTGAACTTAGTGTGGTTCCTTCGATAAAGGAAGTTGTTCCTTTATTGTGTGACAATACTGGCACTATTGCTCAAGTTAAGGAACCAAGGATCCAAACATGTTCTGCTGAAGTTTCATTTTATTAGAGAAATTGTTGAGCGTGAGGTCTTTCAAATTCAAAAGGTTGAAGGAGAGGAGAATGCTGCAGATCCCTTCACTAAGGCACTTGGATCAAAGGAGTTTGATAATCATAAGTGAAAAATAGGATTGAAGTTCATGACTGATTAGGTCTAGATCAAGTGGGAGATTGTTGAAATTATGCCCATGACCCAAGCGCTTTGTAAAAGATTGCACATTTTTGTTTTATGATTATTAACTTTGTTTAACAAAATGACAAATGATTATATTGTCATATTATGTTTATTGATTTTATCCTAATACGATAAGTCCTTGATTAAATTTATACATTTTCTATCATAATGAAGATTATGATAATGAGAGTAAAGTCTTTAGAGTTTAATCTAAAAATGTTCTTGATCGTAGGATCATCAAATAAGGACTTTAATGATCCGGTTAGATCAATATGTATGTAATAGTATCTATTAGATGAATATTAGTATATCTCATTTACTAAATTACATATATAGATGATGCATATGGAGATATGATCATTGAACTGACCAAATTGAGAATTCCTAATGATTAATATTACCTATGAACTATTAAGTGGGATATTCTTATAAAGATTTAAATGTATATTTTTCCTTTGACCTGAGATCATCATAGTAATCAATAGGTCACTTATTATGTTTTGATGTCGGACACATAGTGTGTAAACATGCTAGTTGAATAGTCATTGAATATAATTAAGTACCTATCTGATTAGTGGTAAGTTAAGAAGGATCCATCGACTCTAGGTAATGAGTTTAAAATCTATATTGTCATTGATCTTAATGGTTGTTTCAAGACCTTGGAAAAGGCGATTGAATGAGCGAGGAAAGGATTTTCTTAAGTCATTCACCAATCATTAATGATCAACATGTAACATAGTTGGTTATCTAATAGGGTTTGACAATTAAACCATATCTTAGGATAATCTAGAGTTATAATGATGGAAAGTAATAATACATTATCTTAACCAGGTTTCGTTTTGTAAAGTTATTACTTCACACGATCCGGTCTTTGAGGAGTGTTGTTTTTTTTGGGATAAGAGGAGTGTTGCTAGACGTTAACCTTGATTAGTAATTAATTGGATTAATTAGTACAGGCTTTGTGATGAACCTATGTGGTCACACAGTTACTAGTGTAATATTTCCTATTTATGATTATTTAATTTATTATGAGATAATTTATTAAATAATCTATATGGAATATTATTTTATTTTTACTAGCACAGAAGATATAATTATTATTGAAAACTCTCTTGTGCAAAAATAAATGAATAAAATAAAATAGTTTTATTTTATTTCCTTTTATAAATAAATAAAAAAACAAAACGATGAGTTACCATGTAACATCCCCTCACTTATAGGAAAGGGCAATTTGGTCATTTTAAATGGGTTAGAATAATTGAAAGTGTTTCTGATATATTCATGCATTCATAAATGCACATGAATAATAAATAGTGAATATTTGCACATGAAATGTTTGTACATGCATGCATGACATTTTTCCGGTTTTT